>JAOTQJ010143768.1:0-35945 GCA_025642045.1 Solanum sejunctum | reverse complement strand
GCTATCCCTCAACTAAATAATAAAAATTATGGGATATAGTCCAAAATACTCTTTTTAAAATTATCAGGATAAATCTTTTAGGAAATTAAGAGGACTAATTCTTAAAATGACCTAACAGGTTATTACATAGGCACTTTTGTGCTCTGCGGTTGCTGACAAGGTTTTGCCTTTGCAGAGTATATTTTTGCTGTGTCAGTTTTAAGGACGTAAAACTCTCATTTTCACTCCATTTTCAATATATTAAGCTTCGGGGGACAATATTTGACGAGGGTTTGCAGAGAAATCTTTTGGGTACACATTTCTAATATCACTTGATTAATTTCCATAATTTTTCTTGATTTTGACTTGAATTTCATGATTTCGAATGTCCAAAATTGGGGATTTTCGGTCTATGATTTGGAAAATTAAAATGGGGATTACTCCATCGATTTGAATGCGATTTAGTGGGATTTTCAGCTAAGAACTCCATTTCTCATGCAAAATCTGATTTTGAAGTCAATTTTCAGATCTGGCACTTTCAAATTTTAGTCCTAATTTTGACCATTTTGCCCTTAAGCCTAAACCATGCCAATATGGGTATTAAAATGCGCCTCTTGGTATGTAGTATTTGATTTTGATAGTTGTTGAGTGATCGATTGGAGACTTGAGTTGATTAAAAGCTTGTCCAAGTACAGTTTCGTCATCGAGGTAGGTTCGGCTAACCTTTTTGGGACTGGATTTGAGTTATTGAGCATGCTTATGTGATAAGTATGAGATGTAGATTGAATTATAAGCCAATAACTTGATATGATTGAAATTGATGGAAATATGATGTTGGTTATGCCAAATATTGAGTAAATGGCAATCCTATTGATAACCTAAGATAAAATCATGAGAATTGGGATAACCTTGGATATCCTTACGATATTATGAGACTTGAGATGTTTTAGATAGTACTGTGATAATACTAGACTTGTGAGAGTATTTGGGGATTTAAGGGAAAAATTGAGGATATTTTTGATGTATTAGAGGCTTATGATACTATCTTGGTGACTTGTGGAGTATGACCACTTTGACAATTGGGTATTATAGATGATAGGGTGATGATGAGAGACTCGTTGATGACATTGATATATTAGTTGATATACTTGACGTAGAATTTATGAGATTATGGCCATGGTATCCAATTATCATTATATATCTTACTATCATATCTTATACTCCATTGTTGCATTGGTATGCACATGTCTTATCCTCCATTATTGCATTGGTATATATATATATATATATATTATACTCCATTGTTGCATTGGTATGCACATATCCTATATTGACTAGTTGCATTGGTATACACATATCATATACTCCATTCTTGCATTGGTATGCATGTAGTTTCCCACTTATGTTATGACATTGACATGCATATTTCATATTTATACTGTGGAATTGGCATGCACATATTTTACACTATATCTACTCTATTTGAGGCCCATGATGCCTTGAGACACTACATCTTGAGGCCTGTGATGCTTCAAGGTATTTTATCTTAAGGCATTTATGTCTTGAGATAATTCAGTACATAACCTGATTAGCCCTCGGGTTTTGTCTTGTAGCTCAACTCGATAGATATGTAAACTAGCCCTACGATAGTCATGATTATGCGTAATGGCCCGCGATGCCCCCAAGATCTATCTTGTAGCTTAGTCTAGGTAGATGTGTACATCACCCCGCGACGGTCGAGATTTTATCTAATACATGGCCTGTGACGCCATTGCATTCATGCATTGTAATGCATTGCATTATCTATAATTGCCATTATTTATGATTTCATTATATTATGTACTAGCCATTTAGATGCAGGTTCTAGGATTCTTCGTTATTTCATTCTTCTTCTATTTCTCTTACTAAGTCAGTTGAACCTACTGGGTACATTATTATGTACTCACTCCTACTTTGTTTACTTCCTGTAGCTCGTGCACAGGGATGCGGACAAGGTAGTTGATTCATTCTGCTAGAGACTTTATCCAGTCATCTAGATCTTAGCAGTGAGGCTTAAACTTCGAGTAACCGTAGATCTTTGAGACTTCTTTTATTTTCTTTCCTTTCGTACTAGGCATCAGACATACCAGCTTTGCATTCCATTTTGAGACATTTGTGTTTACTCTTGTTACTACATTTGGATGTTATTGAACTCATGACTCCAGATTTTTTGATTATCTATGCTATGTCGTGATTCTTTCAACTTTACTTTATTTTTCTATAGTTGCAGTCTGATTTTGGCTCATGACACCTGGATTAGGAAGTCAAAATCCTCTTTTGGGAAGATTTGGATGAGGTTCTAAGAGGTATACCAGATATAGAAAAAATCTTCATTGGGGGAGATTTTAATAGGCATATTAGTGGAACTTCTAGCGAGTTTGATGATATTCATGGAGGCTTTGGTTTTGGGGACAAGAATGAAGGAGGGACATCTCTTTTGGATTTTGCCAAAGCCTTAGAGTTAGTTATTGTTAACTCATATTTTCTGAAGAGGGAAAATCAGTTGATTACCTTTCATAGCAATGTAGCTAAGACTCAGATTGATTACTTACTCCTTTGAAAAAGCAATAGAATCCTTTGAATGAATTGCAAGGTTATTTCAAGTAAAAATATTTTCACTCAACATAGGCTCCTAGTGATGGATTTAGAGATTAAGAGGGAAAAGAAGAAGAAGGTTATTTATGCCCAATTGAGGATTAACGGGGAGGCCTGACTCCTTCCCTTTCTCTTTACATGGGAGAAAAGTTGAGTAGTTTAGGGGCTTGGAATAGTAGCGGAGATGTGAACACCATGTGGGACACTACTGCTGGTTGCATTAGAAAAGTAGCTACCAAGATACTAGGAGTTTCGAGAGGGATCTTTAGTGGACATTAGGGTGATTAGTATTGGAATGAAGAAGTTTAAGGCATTTAAAAGCTAAGAATATTACTTATACGAAGTGGTTAGAGTGTAGGGATGAGGATGAAAAGCAAAGACTTAAGGATATCTATAAGACAGTGAAGACAAAAGCTAAGACGGCAATAACAAGTGCTAAGACATTAGCGTTTCAGTGCTTGTATGTGGAGCTAAGTGATTTAGGCGAGGATAAGAGATTGTATAGGCTCACAAGAGAAAGAGAGAGAGAGAGAGAGAAAGAGAGAGAGAGAGAGAGAGCAAAGCTTGCGGCTTGGACCAACTGAAATGCATCAAGGATGGGGAGGGTGAGGTGTTGGTGGATGAGACTTCCATTACGTTAAGATGACAAACTTACTTGTTTTTATTTGCACCTAGTGTCCGAGTCTCTTTGAGCCCTAACTAATCCTGGGGATGCACAGGCCCTCAGCAAGGAGTTTTCCACAAGTGCACTATGATTAATTAAGGTTTTACCCAGTCTGATGACCCTCGAAAATCATTTGTATCTAGTTTGTTTCAAACTTGAGACCTTGAAAGGGAGTAAATCGCAAGGTCAAGTCAATTGCCACCAGGCCAACCCTAAGGGTTACTTTGTGTACTGTTATGAAGCTAATTCAGAATTATTTTTCATTTTTGGTTCTTTGTTCTCATAAGTATTTAAGATTTTTAAGTGACAAACGAGTGTCTAAGTGTCATAGTATTTTGCCTTTTGGGCATGATAGAATTTATTTCTCTTTAAGAAAATAATGTAAATTTATTTCTGAAGTAGATGATTAGATTTCCAGGGAACTAAAAACATAATTTTGGATTTATGTCAAACAATACTAACTTACCTCTTGATTTCATCTTCTGGGACTTCGTTTATTTGCTACAAATTATAGGGACAAATTGCATCTTCTAAGCCAGCAACTCTACCATGTCACCTGGATTGCTGAGGTGCCACGAGGCATGATGCTAATAGACAGGGAGGGTTGTTATTTTATTGATCCACAGTTCTATTTCATGAAGGTCCAATTGCGATTTCCTTGCAAAAATATCTATCAGGTACTTTGTCTATAAAGGACCTCTTGTACTCCATCACGAGGGAAACTGGTTCTGTAGCTTTACGATTTCAGTCTTTTTCTGCTGTA
This sequence comes from Solanum sejunctum, assembly GCA_025642045.1. NCBI lineage: Eukaryota > Viridiplantae > Streptophyta > Magnoliopsida > Solanales > Solanaceae > Solanum > Solanum sejunctum. The sequence goes on along the minus strand of JAOTQJ010143768.1, from coordinate 31,905 downwards.
GAAGATTTACAAGTTTCCTTTAGGGAAGAGATGAAATTACTCATGACTGCACGTTACTTGATGGAGGATTGATTACTGATACTGAGACAGAGACACAAGTGAAGAGGACTATTTACCTGATGTGATAACAATTAATGGATTCTCTATTACAGAGGTATGTTAGACAAAATATGTAAGCCATGACATACCTCTGTAACAGAGAATCCATGAATTGCTATCACTTCATCGATAAGGTAAATAGTCCTCTTCACTTGCGTCTCTAGCTCAGTCTCAGTAATCAATTCTCCATCAAGTAACGTGCAGCCATGAGTAATTTCATCTCTACCCTATAGGAAACTTGTAAATCTTCTACAGCAGAAAAAGACTGAAATCATAAAGCTGGAGAATCAGTTCCCCTCGTGATGGAGTACAAGAGGTCCTTTATAGATAAAGTACCTGATAGATATATTTGCAAGGAAATCTCAACTGGACCTTCATGAAATAGGACTTTGGATAAATAAAATAACAACCCTCCCTATCTATTAGCATCATGCCTCATGGCACCACAGGAATCCAGGTGACATGGTAGAGTTGCTGGCTTAGAAGATGCAATTTGTCCCTATAATTTGAAGCAAAGCAACAAAGTTCCAGTAGATGAAATCAAGAGATGAGTTTAATACTGGTTGACATAAATCCAAAATTATGCTTTCAGTACCGGGGAAATCTAATAGTCTACTTCAGAAATAAATGTACATTATTTTCCTAAAGAGAAATAAAGGCTATCATGCCCAAAAGGCAAAAAACTCTGACACTTAGACACTCATTGTTTGCCACTTAAAAATCTTAAATATATTATGAGAACAAAGAACCAAAAATGAAAAATAATTCTGAATTAGCTTCATAACAGTGCACAAAGTAACCCTCAGGGGTTGGCTTGGTGGCAATTGACTTGAGCCTTGGGGTTTGCTCCCTTCATAACAGTGCACAAAGTAACCCTCATAGGTTGGCTTGATAGCAATTGACTTGAGCCTTGGGGTTTGCTCCCTTTCAACGTATAAAGTTCAAAACCCACTGGGTGTAAACAATTTTTGAGGACCATCGGACTGGGTACAACATGAGTTAACCATGCTGCACTTTGGGAAACTCCTTGCCAAGGGTATGTGCACTCCCGAGATTAGTTGGAGCTCAAAGAGATTCGGACACCCGGTGCAAATAAAAAAAATAGTGTATAAAGTGCCTCTCTCTTCCACAAGTTTTGTGTAGTTCTCATCTACCCAAATCCCACTTGTGGGATCACACTAGGTTTGTAGTTTATATACAGGGCTCAAAATATCGCTTTCACAGTGCCATGAAAAAAACCTCTGAGCCATGCTTCAATGTTATAGAGCATGGAAGCATGCACATTTTTTGTGATGATAGGCATATACAGCTGAAATTACTTGCCAATTCTAATGTTTACAGACAGCCTTCACTCTTCCAGTCAATACAAAACCTCCCAGATCTTTTGCACTGCATGAATTTTTTGTACTTCAAGAGGTGCTTTAAAATTCTTAATAATGAGATTCTATAAATGGATGCTATTTGTGTTAAGATGATATTCAATCGCAAAGGAAAGTCATAAAATCCTGGATTTTATGTATCCGTTTGTTGTACAATGTTTGGCTATTTCAAGCTGCTGTAAATATTGCCTAAATATTGGAGCAAATTCTTTCATCAGGGACTTGGGGTCATGGAAGGAATTTCAAAATCATAATTGATGCCACGCAGCTAAATCTTCCATGAGTACGAGTAAACAAGATCTTTCCAATTCATTTAAGATATAGTTAAAAATATTAAAATAAAGATGGTGTGCTGTGAAAAATGACCTTTTGACTAACTGGAACTTGTATATCCAAATTAAGAACTTTATAGCAAAAGTTCCTCATCCTCTGAACCTCAGCGAATGAAATATGTTCTCCCCTAAATCTGAGTCTGACACAGCACCTGCTCTTGCAAGATTCCTCTGCAATAATCCTCTGAGCACAAGGTGGCTCTGCCCTTGAGGATCCCTAAGTCTACTGGTACAACCCTCTCTCCTCTGGGACAATGACAAAGACTATGATTGAGGTGATATTTGCTTTACAGTCTAGTAATACTTGGGAACTTATTCCTTGACTTTCATGTAACTCTACTATAAAGTTGGTCACATAGTAAGATTGGTCGACTTAAGGCACCACTACTGGCCAAAGATTGTACTCAATTTTTTGGGGCTTTGATTGCTTTGGCACATTCTCTCTTTGGCTAAAATTTCATTATTCTATTTTCATATCCATTGTTGTTTGTCATTTGGCCTCTTTATCAGTTGGAGATCAAAAATGTTTTTTCCATAGCAATAGATGAAGTGTATATGAACCAACCACCTAGTTTGTTGCTCAAGGGAAGTCTAGGGGTCTTATAGGATAATTCTGATGGTACCTATATGGGTTTAAACAATCTTCTTGAGCATGGATAGGTAAGTTCAGCACAGTTATCAAGAGTTGGGTATGACTAGCAATAAGGTTGATCGTTTAGTGTCCTATCGACACGTTGCTCCAAATCGGTACATTTATTTGGTAGTTTATGCTTATAATATGATAAACTTGGACAATGAAAAGGATGATACAACTAAATTGAAGCAACATCTTTCTAAGCATTTCCACACTAAAGACCTAAGAAGATTGAACCATTTCCTATGTATTAGTGTTGCTCAATTCATATTAGGAAGTGTCATCTCGTAGTATGTTCTAAACATTCTTGAGAAGACATGAATAATAGTTTGTAGACCCATCAACTCCCATTGATACAAATGCTACTTTGCCGGGTAAGGGGCACCTCATAATGATACTGAACGGTATAAGTGGTTGGTTGCTAAGGTGAATTACTTTATAATCACTTGACCTGTTGTCTTTCCGATGAGTGTTGTAAATCAATTTATGGGATACTTGTGTGATAGTCATTAGGATGTTGTTCGTATTCCTCGATATATAAAATCATCCAATGGAAAAGGATACTTTCCGAGAAATTGAGGCAATGAGCAGATTGCTCGATGTGTAGATGCAAAGTGGGCAAGAACACCTTATGATTGACAATCTACTTCTGGATATCGTATTCTTGTTGGAGGTAACTTAGTATATTGAAAAGCAAAATAACATTACCATTCTCAAAAATGAAGTATCTTGGAAAGCAAGAAATGGGTCAAGGTTTGCTCAGTCTAGTGCAAAAGATAACTATCAGGCAATGACTGTGGCAACTTGCGAAATGTGAAATGGTTTGGATCAAACAGTTGCTCAAAGAATTGAAATTTGAACAAATTAGCCAGATGAAACTTGTGTTGATAACCACTTGCCCTTGATGCATCCGATCTGATGATCAAAGAGAGAACTAAACACATGAGATATAGATTGTCCCTTTATTAGAGAAAAGAACTCTCAGTAGACATTGTCACAGTTCTTGATGTCAAATTATACGCTTGCATATATTTTCACTCAGTCCCTTACTGGTCTGCAGATTATTTACATCTGTAACAAGCTTGGTAATCAATTCGAATGGAACAACTTGAGGGGAAACATTGAGAATTTTAGGTATTATTAATTAGTAAAATATTATTTAGTCGCAATTATATAGTCTTGTCTCTTTCCTAATAAAGATAGATGTCGTACTATTTAAACACCTATTATCTTGGGAGAATAATCAGGACATACATTCTTCATTCCTTTCTTCCATGTTATATTTCTCACAGCCTTATACAAAATATTGGGAAGCATAGAGTTCGGTTCCTGCCAAACTTGACAGATATGGACTGAAAAACAAGTAGTGATTCTAGTTTTACTGTCAACAACTTCCAGAGAAGTCTGCCGGTGGATTGGAATGAAGAGAGACATTGCTGAGTTTGTTTCTAAGTGTCTGAATTGCCAACAAGTCAAGGTTGAGCATCAAATGCCATGTGGAGCAGCTCAAAATTTTGAGATTGCATAATGGAAATGGGAGATGATCAACATGGATTTCATCACAGGCTTACCCAGGTCTCGCAGACAATATTCTTCTTCAAAAGTCCCTCAGTCAAAATTTACCAAAACCAGACAATTTCAGTCAACACCCAGCACTCCACTATGTTCCCCTTGGAATGTAGAGCAGTTTAGACTCACGTTTCACTTAATTCTGTCGAGAATCAGCTACAATATCAACAAGTAAAGTTTTCACAAGTTTCGAGAAGATATTTAGCAAAAGTAGTGAATTTACCTCGAAATACTCATCGAAACCCAATTCGAACTTCACCATAAATCCATTATGTTCATTGAAAAAAACTAGTCACGTGGACCTTTGAATCATCGAAAATGGACTTGCAATGTTATTTTTACGAGCTTTGAAAGTTGGATGTAATGGGTGTTTGCTAAGGGGAAGGCCTATTTATAGGCCACCCCTATAGCTTCCGTGAATGCGGAGCTCTGGGGGTGCGGCCCTTCTCCGCGGACACTGCCCTAGGCTCTGTAAATGTGCAACTCTGGCCAACCCTCCTCCGCTTCATGCATAACCCTCTGCATTCGCAGAGGTTTATTTTACCGAGTGCTGCACCAGAAATGATTAAAACTTCCCTAGGCCATTCCTGGGGGACCCGATGTCCATTTTAAGCAAACAAATAGTGCAACCACATGGTTTCGACGTTCTTGATCCAATAATGCAGTCGAAATTTACAATGGAGCATCCTACAGAAAAATAAGGATCTCACTTCCTTCCGCCTAATTTCAACTAATAGAAATTAGGGGGTTGAAATATAATCGGGTGCCCCTATCAACTGACGAAAGGTCGGTTTAAACTGTTTTTGATGTTCCGGAGCTGACCGCACCATAGGTTTTCCATTCCAAGCATGTTTAGCTGGGTTTTTACAAAAAAACACTTTTTAGCTTCTAGTCAAACTCATTTTGCAACTTTTAGCTTAAAATCATACCAGACCCTCCATCCTCTGACCAACTACCTTTCTAACACGAATCGGTCATTCCAAAACTGATGGAACCATCAAAATCCCATTTTGAGGCCGTTTACTAGGGTTTTGTAACAAATATCATTTTAGTAGCTTTAACTTCCCGCTAACTTGCAAACTTCCACAATTCACAACCAAAACACCTTATAACCATCCCTACAGCCCCAATGGGTAATAAATGTTCTGAGGTTACTATATACAGAAGTTTAAAATAGTAGAAATATTACAGAAACATAGAATTTACCTAGAGGTTTATTACAACATCCCTCACTTACTTTGGTTCGGGAAAGTAAATTAAAAGGCATACCTAATCGCTCAAAGAGGGTGGGGTGCTACTCTTGCATCTCTGCCTCCATCTCTTATGTAGCCGCCTCGACTGGACAATGATGCCACTTTACCTTCACTATCGGTATGACCTTGGAGCACAACTATCTGGTATCTCTAGCTAAAATGGCCACCGACTCCTCAACAAACGCCAGATAGTTATCCAACTCAACCAAATCATACTGCAGCACCTATGACTTATCTAGAATGTACCGTCGTAGCATCGACACATGGAACACGAGGTGGATAACAGAGTAAGCTAGTTAGTGCTAACTCATATGCAACTGGCTTAACTCGTCTCAAGATTTCAAAAGGCCGAATGTACTGGGGACTCAACTTACCCTATCTCCCAAACTGCAAGACCCCCTTCATGGGTGACAATCTCAGGAATACTCCTTCTCCATGAACAAATAGCAAGAATCAGCGTCTACCGTCAGCATAATTCTAGTACCAACTTTGAGTTGTCCACAACCTATCTTGTATAACCCAGACCCTAGATAACGCATCTTGCAACATAGTACGGACCCAGCTCTGTAGACTCAAACCATCCAATCGGAGTACGACATCATTGAACATATAGTGCCTCAAACGGGGCCATCTAAATGCTGGTATGATAGAAATTGATAGGAAAACTCGGCTAATGGTAGAAATTGATCCCACTAACACCCAAACTCTAACACACAAGCCCATAACATATCCTCCAGAACCTATATAGTGTGCTCGGATTGGCCATCAATCTGGGGGTGAAATGCTATGCTCAAATCAGCGTAGGCGCCCAACTTTCGCTGAAAAGGCCTTGAAAAGCTGGAGGTAAACTGGGACCCTCAGTCAGATATGATAGATATAGGCACCCCATTCAACCGGACTATCTCCATAATGTAAATACGAGCTAACCGCTCACTACTGATGGTAGAACAGATCGGAAGGAAGTGTGCTGACTTAGTCAACTGATTGACTATCACCCAAATGTTGTCATAGCCACTAAAAGTATGGGGAAGCCCCATAGTGAAGTCCAGAGTCACACATTCCCACTTTCACTTGGGAATGGGTAAGTTCTAAAGTGTCCCACCGAGTCATTGTTGCTTACCCTTCACCTACTAGCAACTGAGACAACATGACACATAATCTCCAATATCTCATCCCACCAGTAATGCTGCCTCAGATCTTGGTATATCTTAGTTGTACCCAGATGAATAGAATTTTGGGAGTTATGTGACTCTTGTCGAATCAACTGTATCAAATCTCCCACTCTAGGAATGCACAAATGGCCGTCAAATTTAAGGGCTCATCTGAATCATTTGTAGCCTGACCCCCAATACCCTATAACACTGTGTCTCAGAGCTCCACTAATGACTCATGCTCGAACTGTTGGGCCTGAATTTGATCAACCTGTGAAGACTGAGCTCCAATAAAGGCCAATATTCGACTGGAGTCTAAAATATCCAATTGGACCAATCTATTAGCTAGGGACTGAATGTCCGATGCTAATGGTCGCTCCTCGACTACCAAGTATGCTAGGTTGTGCATACTCATCACCTTTAGACTCAAGGCACCCGCTAACATGTTTCCCTTGGTCGGATGGTATAGATAGAAATATCATAGTCAGTCAGCAACTTAATCCATCGTCTCTGGAGGGAATTTAGGTCCCACTGATTCATGATATACTATAAGCTTTGGTGGTCTGCATAAGTAACACAGTGCATTCCATATAAATAATGCATCCAAATCTTGAGCGCAAACACTGCCACTGCCAACTCTTAAGTCATATGTGGGCTGGTATGCTCGTGGGCCCATAATTGATGAGGAGCATAAGCCATAACCCAACCTTGCTACATCAATACACAAAAACTTGATATGGGAGGTATCACAATATACCACAAAGATCTCTCTCTCAACAAGGAGAACCAGAGCAGGAGCAGTAGCCAACAACTACTTCAACCTAAAAAAGTTGGCCTCACAATCATCGGACCATACAAAGGGCATACTTTGGTGAGTCAATCGAGTCAATGAGGCAGCAACGGTGGAGAAGCCCCCAACAAACGGACTTTAATACCTTACTAACCTGATAAAACTCTGAATCTACATCACTGAAGTGGGCCTAGGCCAGCCACAAATCACCTCGATCTTAGCCGGATCCATGTTGATACCCTCGTCGAACACCACGTGACCCAAAAAGGTTATAAATCCAAGCCAAAACTCACACTTAGAAAATTTAGCATACAGCCTGAGATCACGGAGAGTCTATAGTATAATATGAAGATGCTGCGCATGCTGCTCTCGACTCAGCAAATATACTAGAATATCATCAATAAAAACCACAGCAAAATAATACAATATGGCTAAAATACCCGAGTCATCAAATCCATAAATGTTGCAGGGGAATTAGTTAGCCTAAATGGCATGATTAGGAACACATAATGCCCATAACGGGTTTGAAAGGCAATCTTCTGAATATCCTCTATCTGGATCCTCAACTGTGGTACCCCGATCTCAAATCGATATTAGAAAACAATGAGTCCCCCTGCAACTGATTAAATTCAATACGTGGTAGTGGATAATGGTTTTTCATTGTCACCTTATTCAACTACCAATAGTCAATACACATTCGAGGAGTCCCATCTTTCTTTGTCACAAACAAGACAGTAGCTCCACAAGGAGAAACACTCGATCGTATGAACCCAAAATCTTGTAGACTCTGAAGTTATGAACTGAGCTCCTTATGCACTACAAAAGGCATCTTGTATTGAGGAATAGATATAGGCTTAGTTCTTAGCTCAACCTCTAAGCGAAATAAACCTCCCACTCAGGCGAAAACCCAGGCAAATCTGCTGGAAACATATCAGGGAACTCAAACATAATCGACACGGGCTCCACAGTAGGAGTCTCAGTTGTCACCTCACGAACAAGTGCTAAATAAGCTGAACACCCTGTAGATATCAGTATTCGAGCCTGAATGCATGATAGAAAATCCATAGGAACCCGACTAACGGACCCCTACCAAACCACAGGAGACATCTCTCGTATCGCCAAGGTGACAGTCTTGGCATAACAATATAATATAGCATGATGTGGGGGCAACCAATCCATACCCAAAGTAAGGTCATAGTCAAATACATCAAGTAATATCAAGTCAAACTAATGTCAAAAACCTTAAGAGAAACCATACAACCTCTGCAAAGTCAATCTACCATAAGTGAATCCCCCAATAAGGTCAATATTCGAATTCGAAAAGAAAGAGGCTCAAGATTAACACCCATGCAAGGAACATAAAGCACTGACACATAGGAAAATGTGGAACCCAGATCAAATAAGGCTGAAGCTTGATGCTGACATACAATAATTATACCTATGATAACCTTATCAGAAGCCTACGCCTCGAACCATACTGGTGTGGAATAAAAGAGGCCCTGACAGCCTCCCCCTTAAACTTCACCACTGCCCCTGGCGAGCCCTCTGGAACCTTGCTGATAACCTTGCTGATCCCTTTACTGATCATCCCAGTGGCCACGATCCTGACCCCTTACCCTTTCCAGCTAGTGTAGCAGCTGACTTGGTGGGATATGAGGCGGCAAGTGCTGCCCTATGCTCTAGAAAGTCTCTGAGCTAATAATTTGGCATCTCATACCCAAAACAACCTTGTCTCGATGGTCATGATCATACCGTCCTTTTCCAGCTATGCTTGAACCTTGGCTACCCACGAATGATAACCTCGCTAGTCCTGAAGAAGTCAAGTCACTCTCCCTATGTCTGTGCCCAGTGGGATAGGAGAAACCACCCTTACTAGAAGTACCTAGTCCCTGATAGCCACACTCAGAAGCCTGTCATGACGCTTGATATGGTCAATTGGTCTGACCTTGCTGACCTCTCCTCGGAGGCCTGTTCCTCAGTACTAAAAATTTTGTCTAGGAGCCATTGAACTCTCCCTCATGTCTAGCCTACTTGCCGTTATCACCTTGGGCCTTGTGACTAATCTGCTCCAAAGAGAGAAAATGATAAAAATGTCCAGAAATGACTGTCCTAAAGTTACCAACACATATGTGACCATCCTCAGCGAAGGCCTCACCCCTCACAAAAATAGTGAATTCACTCCTCCTCAGAAGGAAAAATAGCTGCAGCATATCGAGAAAGCTCCTTGAACCTCACTGCATAGTGGCACATAGTCATCTGCCCCTACTTAAGTCGCACAAACTGATCCCGGTGATGGTCTCTAAAACTCCTGGGCACAAATCTAGTCATGAATGTCTCTGTAAACTCTACACAAGTCATTGGTGCAACCCTTGCTAGCCTAGTATCTCAGTAGGTCCACCACCACTGTCTAGCAGTACCATCTAGCTGACATGCAACAAACTCAACCCCTCGGTACTCTAGTAGTCATAAGGCATGTGACTGCTCCATGCTGGTTTTCAGGAACTCCTGAAAATCCTCCCCTTTAGCTCGTGAAATCCTCAGCAGTACCAATCTAAAAAAGTACCCAAGTAATCACTGGTACCAGAATTGTACGGCTCCCTCCGATTAAGCTGAGACCTGTGAAATAATGGTCTCCACTGGTGCCTCGACTGGAGGAGCTGAAGTTGGAGCTGGCACTGTACCCTACTGTAAGGCTCCAAGCACTGCTAGTAAATGTCCAAGGATTGTCTGCACCTCTGGTGTAACTACAAAAGTGGCTGAGGGAGCTAGTGCCTTCGGCTGTGGTGGAGCTAGGGCCTCTGGGATGGGATCAGGTCCCATCTTAGGATTTCTAAATAATCAAAACCATTACAATCTAACATCATCTTATTAATCATATTGAGAATTTCTATCAATCATACAAAATGATTCATTCACATTTATAGCTGAATGTACTGACTGTCCCATTTTCAACATCAATGTTTGTTGTAAAGTCGGTGATATTTGGCTTGTATGCAGCCTCTTTAGACTCTGATTTGTTAGATTTTCTACTTTTTTTCTTGACTAAATCTATATCAGGTGTTTGAAACAACTCAGACAGGGTAAGTCCTTTCTCTTTTTCTTCCGTTGCCAATATCAGTGCATGACTTCTTCTTTTCATAACCATTTGGTCCAAGTATTTTAACAATGAAATGCTGACTTGGAACGTAGTGGAAGACCAAGAAATCGCCCATATCCAGACCATGGTTTGATATAAATTTAGGCCATACCTGCTGGATAGAAAGTGAACTGTGATGGTTACACACCATTACCCTCCATTGCTGTTCGCTTGAGTCCTCAAGATAAGTTTCCTGATCAGGAAGGTGTGAAACAGATCGAGCAAACTTTGGGGGGAAACTGAAAAGAAAATGTAGAAATTAAAACAAACGAATACCACATACTGATATAGAACTCAAATACTAAGTTGACGAAACAGTTTTAAGGTCATATCCTTGGAAGTCTTTTGAGTTTTGGATGACACAATTATTTATATCACAAATGCCGAAGAGAAGGTTAAGTATCTTCCTTTAAGAAGATTTAAAGGTTAATAAATAATCTTCTCCTGCTTTGCTTTCCATATATAATCTCCTATTCTAACAAGGTATCAGAAGCCGCTTCGACCTCCTCTACTTCTTAAAAATCTTTAGGAATTCAATAGTCCTCTTCCTCTTTGCTGCTTAACCATGCTCATCAGTTCATATCTATCAAATTATCAGCTACAAATTACTTAATTTGGCGAACACAATTGTGTTCTTTTCTTCGTGGACAAAACCTCCACGTTTATATTGATGGAAGCAACCCTTGCCCTGCTGCCTCAGTATTCATAGACGGTACAACTACCTCCAATCCAAACCCAGCATATACACAGTGGGTACAACAAGATCAGATGATCTTGAGACTATTAATTTCATCCCTCTTGGAAGAAACATTGCCCCTAATCATTGGACTGAATATCTTGAAAACAGTTTGGAATGCTCTAGCGGCTCCTTTCTCCTCTCCATCCAACACACACATTCTTAAACTTCATATGAAACTAAATTGAAGAAAGATGACCTTACTGCCATTGGACACCCTCTTTCTCTCAAAGATCATAACATCTACGTCTTTAAGGGTCTCCGCTCTGAATATAAGGATCTTGTTACTACTTTGTCTGCACAACCCCAACCAGTGACTTTTTCTGAGCTCCACAGTCATCTTTTGAACCATGATTTTATCCATGGTTCATCATTGTCAACACTATCTATTTCCTCCACTCGATAACACGATATAACTACCACACAATTTCCTTCAACTGACTTCACCCAACGCAACAATACCTCTGATCGCTACTCTAATTCTAATTCTCATAGAGGTCATGGCTGATTTTATAGAGGACATGGTGGTAGAGGTGCTCGCTCCTACAATTCACTGAATTATTTACCTCATCATGCACAAGCCTCACAGTCTCCATATCAATGTCAAAAGTGTCAAATTTACAATGGCACACGCTGGATTTACTGGTTGTACTTTTCCCGTTAGTCCATTAGGATCGAACACCCATATTTCGGGACCATACAAGCCTGTTTCAATGAAATGCACCGAAACCAAAGCAAGCTACCCCTGAGAGCAATAAATGAATCCCAAAGATCTTTGGCAAATCCAAAGAGGGTTTTCCTACACCTTCATCATAAAATATTTCTAGATCCCAATACAACCAAGGCTAGATAGCTGCCAAATAGCATAAGCCAGAAAACACAATATATGCTCCCACTACCCCTTCATAACTCCAAATATCTGGATTCGTTACAGTCTCCCCTGTGATACTCCAACCGCCCCACGAATTGGTTATTCCTAAAAGAGTCATGAAGGGTATAACAAACACAGCCTGTCTCCACATTCGATCAAGAATAGGATCAGAAGGATCAAAAACTCCTAATTCATATAGAGCCATTATTTGCAATGGCACTAACCATCTTGCTTCAACATGTTTCCATTGTTACAGCCCTAATATGATCCTGGCATCTTACCTATCACACCAAGCTCCTGTCTCTAGTCTGCAATGGTTCCCCGACACAGGTTCTATATATCATATTGCACTGGATCTCACCAACTTCCATCAGCTTGAAGACTATAAAGGATCTGATCAAGTTTATATTGGCAATGACAATGGCCTTCCCATTCATCACACTAGTAATTCTTTCTTCACACTCCTTCACGAGACTTCTCCCGTAAAAATACTTTTCATGTCCCTTCAATTACTAAAAGTTTACTCCCTATCCAACGTTTTGCTCGTGGTCATGCTTTCTTTATTGAATTCCACCTTATCATTTTCATGTTAAGGATCGAGATACCAAGATACCACTTCTTTCTGGCCGAAGTAATAGTGGTCTCTATACACTTCAATCGTCTCACCCGCGATTTACATCCAGTCCATCGGCTCTCTACTCATTCAAGGCTTCACCCTCATGTTGGCATCTCCACTTTGACCACCTACATCATAGAGTTCTTCTGCAAATTCTTATGACAAATAGATTACCCTATTCTAGTTCCAGTTCTAGTTCTAGCTTTAAAACAGTATGTGAAGCTTGTCAGTTAAGAAAATCATGAAAATTGACTCTTCCATTGAGAAGTAATAAAAGTTCTTCATTTTTTCAATTATGTTGATGTTTGGGGTCCTACACCTCTGCTTTCATCTCAGGGTCGCAGGTACTTTCTCATTTTTGTTGATGATTTTACTAGTTACTGTTGGGGATATCCAGTTGCACTTAAATATGATGTTCTACCTGTATTCCATCACTTTAAAGCTCTCATTGAATGCCAATTTAATAGAACTATTAAAGCCATTCAATCAGACTAGGGTGGGGAATTTCATTGTCTCCGATTCTCACTAAACTCGGCATGTCTCATGGTGTTTCATGTCCCCATACACATGAACAAGGTAGAGTTGAAAGAAAACATCGACACATTGTTGAAACAGGTCTAAGCCTTCTTGCTCATAGTACAACCCCTGCCCGTTATTGGCACTATGCTTTCGAATATGTAGTTTTCCTTATCAACCGTCTATCTTAAGTTTCCACCCATAGCCTCTCACTGTATGAATTGGTTAATCGTTCCAAACCCGATTACTCATTTCTCAAGGAATTTGGTTGCTTGTGTTTTCCCTACTTACGTCCTTACAACAAACATAAGTTTGACTTTCGGAGTAAACCATGTATTTTTCTTGGCTATAGTTCTAGTCATTTAGGCTATCGTTGTCTTGATCATTCCACCATCAGATCTATATTGCCGGACATGTGAGCTTTGATGAAAGCAAATTTCCTTTTGCTGAAACCTCCATTCTCGGCCCTCCTCCACTTCAGCCATCCCCTTCTACTCTATGGATCTCCATTCCAGTTATTACTCATTCATCCCATGTTATATCCCCGAGAAAACTTCCATCTTTTCCCATACCAATTCCATTACCTTCTGATAACTCTCCCTCGAACACCACCTCCACTCTAGCCCCACTTCGATACCAACATCATTACATCACCAGATTAACCACCCACAGTGGCTGCCTCACTACCACTACCTCCTCCACTGTTAGTGGTTGATTTTAGCAACTATAATCTTGTACCTATTCAATCGCAACCCTTTACCCACCCGCCAGCCGTACTCCTTCCACAATCCAACCACAACGTACTCACTCGATGAAGCTCTGACATATGCCCCCCTCTGCAAATTTAGTCACTGTTACACATCCTTTAGCATCATCTCTCTCTGCTAATAAACCCACCTTCATCACTGAAGCAAATAAATTCCAAGAATGCCGCGCGACTATGGCGTCCGACATATCACTATTTGTCTATAACAAACAACTATCTTTTGGTGTATGTTGATGATATCATTATTACATAAAGTAATGCCTCTCTCGTAGAATCAATCATCTTGCAACTCGGTGCTGAATTCTTCGTTTGTGACTTAGGGCCACTAAGCTTCTTTCTTGGTGTTCAAGTGCTACAACTATCAGATACCATCTCATTGTCCCAACATCAATGTATTCAAAATATTCTCTCTAAAGAAGGTATTCAAAATTGTAAGCCCACTCTAACTCCTATGGCGGTAAACTCCAAGTTACATAATGGTGATGGCCCTTTATTCTTTGATGCAACTTTATATCTGCACATTGCTGGGGCATTGCGATACGTCACACTTACTCGACCTCATCTCGCCTTTGTGGTTAACAAAGATTGTCAATTTATGCATAATCCCATGGTGAATCGGTGACAAGCAGTGAAGCAAATCCTTCGTTATTTAAAGCACACGAAACAATTTCATTTCCATATTCCCCACTCCCCCACGTTTTTTTACTTCAAGCCTTCACTGGCTCAGATTGGGCTGGGTTTGTGGATGATAGAAAATCTATCGGTGGTTATGCCATTTTTATGGGAGCAGCTCTAGTGTCTTGGTCCTCTAAAAAGCAACAAACCATCACTAGATCATCTACTGCATCTAAATATAAGGCTCTTGCTGATGCAGCCGCTGAACTGACCTGGATTCAATCCCTTCTGTCTGAATTGGGTGTCCCTATTCCAACACCTCTTCTGCTATGGTGTGACAACATTGGAGCTTCTTATCTTCCAATAAACTCGGTGTTTCATGCATGAACAAAGCATGTTCACATAGATTTCCATTTTGTGCATGATAAAGTAGCTCGTAAGATCTCAAGGTTCAATTCTTATCGTCAAAGGATCAACTAGCTAACATCCTCACCAAACCTTTAACCTCTACCAGGTTCGAACTACTTCAATCCAAGCTTAATGTGTCTTCGCTACCATTAGGTTGCCCAGGGAGTATTGAGACATGTAAATTAGTATCCAACTCTAACAAGAGTTCCACAGACAAAGGCTAGGCACTGGAAAACATTTAGTCTTCTTATACAACTGTAACACTTGTTCCAGTTAACTTGTTCTCTTTTTACTGTTTGAGTTATTTACTAAAGTAGTTGGTTAAGTTTGTTGATGAGCTAGCAGAATTAGTTAGTCATGAGGTTCATGTGAAGAGTTAGTGGACTGGACATTTGTTCCTTTGGCTATATATAGTGGACTGGACAATGTATGAAATTGAGAATCAATAAAAATTCTTCTCTCTTCTTCTGTATAGTTCATGCCATAGATGAATTGGTGAGCTGATAAAGCTCACAATTCAACATGGTTTAGAGCATTAAATACTTATTACTTCAGAGAAAAGTCATAGTTGAAGTTTGGAGGTTTTCTAGCTAGACAAATTATAGATTGAAGCTGCAGAAATGGCTCCAAAGATAGATCAAAATGATCCCCTATATATTGGACCTTCAGCCACTTCAAGAGCGGTGTTGATTCCAATCAAGTTGACTGGATATGAAAACTATGGAATCTGGAGTAGGTCGATGAGGATTGCACTGATGGGAAAAAGGAAGCGTGGTTTTGTAACGGGAGCTTGTACCAGAGGTTTGTACAAAGAAGAACTTCATGAACAATGGGAAACGTGTAATGTAGTAGTGTTGTCATGGCTAATGAACAGTCAGTAAGAAACTTTGAAGTGGAATTGTATATGCTACAAGTATTTTCTCAATTAGGGGCTTAGGGCAGATTTGAAGGAGAGATTTGACAAAGTAAATCGCATGAGGATCTATCAGTTGCACAGAGAAATCAACACTGACACAAGGTACTGACTCGGTTTCACACTATTTTACTAAGCTGAAAACATTGTGGAATGACTATGATGCTGTGACACCAAATCCTAGCTGTTCATGTCCTCAATCAAAGGAATATGTATATCACTGGCAACAGTTAAGGTTGATTCAGTTTTTGACTGGATTGAATAAGTCATATGACCAAGCTCGTAGGAAAATTTTGTTGAAGGGAGTAACACCAACCATAAACCAAGCCTATGCCATGATTGAAGAAGATGAGATTCACACTCAACACACATAGCCAATGCTGTTGACAAAACAGTTCCAGTGGTGATGAATGTGAACAAGAACCAAGGAACGGAGTGCTAGAAAGGAAGAAAATGTGAGCATTGTCACTACACTGGTCACACCAAGGAGAATTGCTAAAAATTGATTAGCTATCCAGATGATTGGAAGCAAAAGAAGAGATCAGGACATGGCAATAACTACATGAGAAATACAGGAGGACATTCACATGCCGGGGCTTCTGGAGGATAGTTTCCAACAAGTAACATGAAAAATGGAGCAGGTTCATCATACTCTGGCCAACACTCAACAAACAACATATGCAACAATCAAAGTGGGCAATCTCAATGGCATCAAATAGTGAGGAAGGAAGCAAAGCTTTTCTGGCAAAAGAACATGCATTCTCTGAAAAGGAGTATAATATGGTAGGTAGTGTTACTTGTTTAATGTCAAATATACCTGCATAAGACTGGATTGTGGACTCTGGTGCATTACATCATATCACAGCAAATAGGCATTTACTGTTAAGGAAACATTCTTTAACAAAATCACACAGAAGAATCAAATACATTTGCTACAGGAGACCAAGCAGAGATTAGTCATGCTGGTGAAGTATCCATAATTGACAATGAGTATGCAAAACATGTCCTGTATGTGCGAGATTTTAGGGTTAACCTATTATCAGTGTCCAAGCTCACAAGGGATCTATCATGTTTTATGTGGTTTTATCCTGATTTTTGTGTCTTCCAGGACCTCTTCAGTGGCAAGGTGAAGGGCATTAGTAAGGAAGATGGAGGCTTGTATATCTTCATAATTGAGTTTACTACACAATAAGTTAAAGATGTGAGATATGATTAAGATAAAATGGTGGCTGCTGGAGCAATAACTCAGGATGTCAATCTATGGAATAACAGGCCTGGACACCTTTCTTCTCAGACCTTGAAGCCTTTGAATTTAGTACTAAATAATAAAGATAGTGAGCAGATTTTTAAATGTTCCATTTGTCCACTAGCAAAGGAGACTACGCTACCTACTAGCAACTGTAGAGCTTCTATGAGATTTGATGTTGTTCACATGTATCTTTGGGGACCCTATAAAATCCCTACTATAAATAAGAAACACTACTTCTTAACAGTTGTAGATGACCATAGAGGATTTGTGTGGGTTCATTTTGTTGCAATTAAAGTCTAAGACTATTGTTGCCATTAAGAAATTTTTCTCAAAATGGTCAAAACTCAGTTTGATGCTCAAGTTAAGGATGTGAGATCTGACAATGTCACTGAATTCTTTAATTCTTACTGCACAGACTTAGTTCATGATCTAGGTATTTTTCATCAAAGCAGTTGTCCACACACACCTTAACAAAATGGTATAGTAGAAAGGAAGCATAGATATATTCTTAATGTAGCTAGAGTCATCAAATTTAGTCACAATTGCCTATCAGATATTGGGGACTGTATTAAGGCTGCAGTGTATTTAATACACAGATTACCTTCATCAACTACTTGAAATAAAAGCCCTTATGAACTATTCTACTCTAAACAACCTATTCTCTCACCTAAAGAGTCATAGGATGTCTGTTTTATGCGTCAGCATTGCCCAAAGGTGACAAATTCTTAGAAAGAGTTGTTCTTGCTGTCCTTTTAGGCTACTCAAAACTACAAAAGGGATACATATTGCTGGAGAATAAATCCAATAGGATCTTTGTAAGTAAGATATGTGTTTTCAACAAGGTACTTTCCCATTTGCTCAAGCAAAGACACAACCAAGTCCTTCACCTACTTCTTGTGGTTCTCCATTATACTTGGATAACCAGCCTGAATCAGACAATGACACTGTTGATATTATTCCTGTTGAAGAACACGGTGCTATACAAAATATGGAAATTGGTGCTACTGATAAGGTCCATGAAGAAGCCACTGGTGAAGACACAATAGTGCAACAACCCTCTGAGATAGTGGGTATACAAAATCAAATATAAAGCAAATGGTGAAGTGGAGAGGTAGAAACCCAGGCTAGTAGCCAAGGGCTATAGTCAATAAGAAGGCTTGGACTATTATGACACCTTTCTCCTGTTGCTAAGATGGTGACAATGAGATGTGTCATAGCCTTAGCTGTACCTAAAGGTTGGAATCTATACCAAATGGACATCTATAGTGCATTCCTTCAAGATGACCTAGATGAAGATGTCTACATGGAAGTACTTGAAGGATTCAGAAAACCTGGAGAAATCAAAGGGTGTAAATTGCTCAAGTCACTGCATATGGTCTCAAACAAGCATCTTTTCAATGAAATTTGAAACTTACACTGCTTTATTGTCTGTTGGATTTACTCAGAGTGTACATGATTATTCATTGTTCACTTTAAGAAAGGGGATAGACATAGTGATTGTATTGGTATATGTTGATGACTTATTGATCAACGAAAGTAATGAAAAACTGATCACTGAAGCTAAAGATGGTCTACATAAGCAATTCAAGCTGAAAGATCTGGGAGAACTTAAGTATTTTTTGGGTATTCAAGTGTGGAGATCTGCATGAGCTGTCATTCTGAACCAAAGGAAGTACATTTTAGAAGTCATTGTTGATGTAGGACTATAGGTGCAAACCCAATATCCACTCCCATTGAATCTAACCTAAGATTAACTTCAGTTGAACACGATCTATTGACTAGTTTTACTGTAGATGCTATCCTTCATGACATTACCCCATACCAAAGGCTAATTGGTAAACTCCTTTATGCCACCATTACAAGACCAGACATCAGTTATGCAGTGCAAACCCTTAGCCAATTTATGTAATCTCCTAAACAATCTCATTGAAAGTAGCTCTTAGAGTGGTAAGATACCTAAAGGGTACAGTAGGCCAAGGGATTTGGTTACAAGCCAAGCCAAGCTATAGGCTCACTTGTTGGTGTGACGCTGATTGGGCTGCCTATCCCAACACTAGAAGAGATACATTACAGGTTATGTAGTAAAGTTTGGTGATTCATTGGTGGCTTGGAAGTCCAAGGAACAACAAAATGTCTCCAGGAGCTCAGCTAAAGAAGAGTACGGGAGCATGTCATCAGCTATGTCTGAGGTTACTTGGTTATCAGGGTTGTTTAATGAGCTTGGTATACCTATTCAGAAGTCTATTACCATTCTAAGTGATGGCAAATCAGCTATTCAGCTAGCAGTCAACCCAGTCTTCCATGATAGAACCAAGCACATTGAAATAGATTGTCATTTTGCCAGGGATATGATCAAAGAAGGGTTGGTTGACACTGTATATGTTCATACACAACAAGTTGCAGATTTATTGACCAGAGGCTTGAGTCAGGGTCAGCATTTACATCTACTGGTCAAGCTTGGTGTGCTTAACATCTTACACCCTTCAGCTTGAGGGGACGTGTTCAAGTAACCTTTTCCAGTTAACTTGTTCTCTTTTTACTGTTTGAGTTAGTTACTAAAGTAGTTAGTTGGTTAAGTTTGTTGATGAGATGGCTGAGTTAGTCATGAAAATCATGTGATCCTCTGGCTATATATAGTGGACTGGATAATGTGTGAAATTGAGAATCAATAAAAATTCTTCTCTCTTCTTCTGTATCGGTGAATTGGTGAGCTGATAAAGCTCACAATTCTACAACTCTACATTAGAATATTATAGTTATACATTAAAATATTATAGCATATAAATGTATATGATTATGTATACTTCAAACATGTGGTGAATGAGAAATACAACGCTGCAATTTGCAGCTTCTCCAGCTTTGCTTTCTATCTTTATTCTCCAGTTATAACATACATGATTCTCAAGTAACTGAAAGAAGATACACAATCACATAGTGATTGATTGGGAAGTTTTGAGAACACGCTCTGCAAAGTGCAAGGACTGTCTGAGATGAAGAAAGTCCATGGAAACACTATGGAATGCTAAAGTTGCTCATAAGTAGCTCTTTTTTTCTTTCTAAAATTTATGAGCATGAAGCATTTCATTTTTGTGTTAAGCTCTTTGAAAACTAGAAAGTGACCTTTTAAATCCTTCAAGTAAAATGATTTTAAGCAATATAACGTACATCTTCTTTTTCGATGGGGAGTAATATAGCATATACTTAGTACACAATAGAAGCAATAGCTCATGATACAAATTGAAGAGTCCTTTCCAAGTACTCCTTTGAAAACAAGATGTTTTGGAATTCATAGGTATTTGGCATGACTCATGCAGGGGTCTCTCATGTTGGGAAAAAAATAAGGAGTCACACAAAAATAAATATGGTACAATAATATGAAAAATGGAAAAATCACGATACCAAATATTTAACGTGGTTCACCCAATAATTTTTGGGCTACATCCACAAATCAACACTTCTATTTCTTCTACTATTACAAATAGTAGGCACAAGTGTACAATTTCCTCTACTATTACAAATAGTAGGCACTCAGGGAAAAATACCAAAAATAGTGAACACACTATTTCTTTTAGCAAAAAATATTTTCTAAGCACACACTCTAATTTTCTCACTCACTATTTTATTTTATATTCTATGGTATACCTCACATAAGAAAATATATATTTTCTCTCTGTGGCTCTCACTGTATTTTTTCTCTCTTTTTTGGTGTGTTGAATGAAGGAGCTGAACCCTCCTATTTATAGTGTGAGGAAATGTTTCCACCTCCTCTTTAAACTAATCAGAGAAGAGGCAGAAAACAATTTCCTTACAACAATTTGCTGCAGTCATTTGCAATTTGTAAGCAAATTGCTTGCAGCCAAATTTGACCATCCAAATTTCTCTTTTAATTTGTTGAAAGCAATGAGGCTGGACCCCACAGCTCAAGCATGTTAGTGGCCTAAAGCCAAAATCAAAAGAAGTCCATTAATTTAAAAAATAAACTAATATATTTTCTTACGAAGTTTATTCTTCTAGATCCTTGAAACTCAAACTTGTAACTTTCTCTTATAAACGATTTCCTTTAACAATTTTTCCCAATTTATAGTATAATCAATCAATTTAATCTTACTAAGTTGCTCGGACTCAGGTGTGGATGTCCGATACGGGTGCGGAACTAGAGGTCAAATCCTTTATGATCTACATTTTATGATTCAGGGATACAGATCTATACATGGATATGGGGATGGGGATTTGGCTAAAAATAATTCAAATATCTAAAAAATAGAGTTATAGAACCTAAATTATGAGATATATGGAAAACCTAAAGAGAAAATATTGATCAAGAAGAAAATGGAGATAAAAAGAAAAGGTGTGGCAAAATAGAAATTTATATATACAAGGGGATTGGTCTAAAAGTAGGAATTAAGCTATATTGCAACTCTAGTTGTCCAGGAATGATTGGCACATTCTTTGAGCTATCATATTCTTGGATGTATCTAACAACCAAGAATACAGGAAAGGGGAAAATGACTACATTGGACGATGACAATCCCAAGCAGGATATGGTTGAAAGTGAGCAGAAAGATTGAATTTTCATGAACTTCTAGCTCGTTCTAGAACAAATATAAAACTATATGAGAAACGATATCAAAGGAAAACTCAAGATACAAAACTTCCACCAGTATCAACACCAGAAGCATAACAACGACCTATCTCACAGTGGAGAGATCTATTAAAAACATCACTTAATGTGCATTTACATACCCACTATCAAACCCCTGCCCCATTTTCCAAGAATCAGTGTTTAAGCTGTAAATCTTCACCCTATTTTCATAGTTTTCCTCATTTGTCAGAAAAGTTAAGGTTTGCACAACTTTCTAGTCACCATTAGTACCATCATAACCAAATTGGGGTTAAATAGATGAACCAATTTTAAGAACACAACAATTTTATAAATCCATAATACAAGAGTACTATTAACAGATTTAATGTCAAAAAAGGCTATATTAACTACAACTCTCAAAAACTGTTAGATTAGACCTGTCGATGCCAAAAGTAGTAATTCAGAACTTGTAGCAACTCAGAACTAACATATCTCACTTTATGTTTATATTTTCCACATGAGAAAGTCAACAATGCAAGAATAAATATGAAGAAAGAAAACAAAACCAAAGAGTTGTTTTTACTCAACAACCAAGAATACAAGAAAGGAGAAAATGACAGTGTAAAGCTAGCACAATAAAGAATACTTTATTTCGACAGCAATTCCAAGCAGGAAATGGTTGAAAACAAGCAAAAAAGATAAAATTTTAATGGAAGTTGGGAATTAGTAAGCCAGATTTGATACATTAAATAGGTTACCTAGCATTAGTTGAACCATTGAACCCCTCTACAAACGATAAAAATGCGAAAACAAAGAAATTCGCATTAGGAACAACTGTATTTGTCAAATTATAGTTGTACAATCAGTTGGCGGTTTTTGGTTGAACCATCTCTGATTAGTTGTCGAAATTTTAAGAAAATATATTTCTGCACATAACTTGGAAATCCTAACATTAGCAAGAATTTATAATTTAAAAGAAGATATCTAGAAAAAATGAATGACCTTTAGTATTCTTTTTGTGGAGTATCTGGGTGAGTATAGCAAATCCTTAGTTTATGTTTCAAATTTCTAACTTTGATTTTAGTTTATGGTCTTTGAGTGAATGACGTTCTAAGATAATACTCTCAAACTAAAAATACCTAGAGTATTTCAAAATATTCTTTAATCTTTTGATCACACGTAAAAAGTTAGAATTAAAGAATACCAAAAGGAACGACAAACAAATTGAAAGGAACAAATTAGAATAGTAAAATAACCCTCAAAGAAAATAACTACTAAAATTAAGCAAATACCTCATCAGTTTGATGATAACTACGAGCAGAAAAAGCAAAGTGATTTCCTTTCGCTATATCTCCATCATACATAACTCTCATTCCAGGATCCAACAAAGTTTCATAAGCTTCCTACACCCGAGTAAACCGCTGGGTATACTCCTCAACCCGATCTGGAGGTGAAACATCCGGATGGTACTTTCTCGCTAATTGTTTGTACGCTTGCTTGATTTCCAACAAAGATCCTGTTTCTGGTATACCCAAAAGATCGTAAAAACTCTTATCGATGCTGGTTTAAGAAACAACATCTTTTATGTTCAATTTAGGTTTGAATGACTCGAATCTTGTCCTCAAAACTTGATTCTTTGAAGGGAATTTAGAAAAAAATAGATGGGGGGAAATTGTTTGTGGGTTTATGGGAAAAAGGGGGAAATGAAGGTTGCTTCTAGGTATTACGTCATGGGAGTTGCAGCACATTATCTCTATTTCAATGAAAGATTTTGGGTAAACATTTTTCAATAAAATCCAGGAAATCAAAGTTTCTTAGTAAAATAATAGGATATGGGCTCAATTTAAGGGACTAAATAGAAGAAAAAATTCGGCATGGAGGGAGATCGGAGAACTTACGCAGGTTTTTCATCGACAAAGGTTTTGCGGCAAAGGTTAGCCCTACTTTTCCCCTTTTCAATTGCCAAATAGTAGAAAGGAAAAGGTGTGGGGTAAACAGTAAAGGGACACGTGGGAGTTCTACGTTGGTTTCTTGGTAAAGCAAACCCACACTTATATATATTTGATAGATTTAACTTTAAAAATTAACTTTCAAGAAGATAATTTAAAAAATAGAAGGAATAATGTCTAATTATTAATAAATAATATTTTACATAAAACAAATTTTACTTTTATTCTTAATGAAATAAATCTCAGCCAATAAACATCCCAGAATTATTTTAGACTACAAGTTTCAAAAGTCGTCATTTTTCCTTAAACACCATGTCAAGTTAAAGTGTGCCACATAAAATGGGACCATCCAGTTGGCCTTGGACGTATAATACAACATATTCCAAATATTTTTTAATATATTATTTCACTATGTGTTCGAAGAAAGTTTCTATGTGTGACTTTAATTTTTATTTTATATGTTGACATAACAAATACGTAGGATTAGAATACTTGAATAGAAATTAAAATTTACTTTATGAACTATATTATTTTAACATAAGAAAAACTTATTAGTTCACGATTATATCCTCTAATATTTTATTAATCAATGATTTACATTGAACAAGTAAAATCTTATCTATGCCCAAAGGACCTCCAAAATATTTGAATATAAGCTTACTTTGTGAAAAAAAGTAAAAAGTATAAGTCTTATATTGATCATGTTCACTAACATTTTCCAAATTTATTAAACGTTTTTTAGCATTTATTATCAATTCAAAAAGTTGAGAGAATTTCTGAAGCAAGTCTGCAATTACTAAACTAAAAGAATAAATTTTTTCTATCAAAAATAAAATAAAATATTAAATCATCAACAAAGCTTAGTTAAATTAAGTTCATTTTAGAGCATTTGAGATAATAATAAAAGCATGAGATCCTTTTTAAATTTTTTTAGGATTCATGTGAGATGCTTAATAACACAGGAAAATAAAAATGAAAAGGGTGCCTCCATTTTCTAATCATAGAATATAAATTCTAGCTTTGATAATTAACAATATAAGTACAATGACTTTCTCTCCATTTTAATGAAACTTCATATCTTACTTTTTTTTTTTTAAAAAAAAATCATTCTTCCATCAAGTTGCATTATCAAAATTCACATCCTTATTTTTTTCTAATGTTGAAAAAGTACTATAGTAGTCCCTAATATTTCAATGAAAAACATAGTAAATAAGAGATTAAGAAATAAAAAAATAGCAAAAATAAATTCAAATGAATAACGTAAAAAAATAATTATTTAAAGAATTTTTTTTTGATGATTGTGGTAATTATAGATTGTCTCAAAGAAAGTATGGCTCTTGGTCATGTAAAAAAAAAAGAGTATCAGCATTATAATAATTGTAAAGGAAGTGGAGGAGGCAATAAGGAGATGAAAAGAGAAACAGTGAAAAAATAAAAAAATATACTTAATTAAAATAAAAAGGGGTAATATTTTATGTTTTTTTTCTTCCACATTAGCATTAAGGAAGTAAATATTTCATTTTGAAATAGTTCAAAGATAATAGTGATCCCCTCCTCCCGTAAAAACATATCGTTGAAATTTGACGATACTCTTAGAAAATATATGTGCCTTTTTAAAAATTCATTAAAGTAATTAAATAAAATTACTTTTTTTAATTGAAAAGCATAGTATGCGTAATCAAACCCAGTAATTATTATAAGAAATTGGATGAAGCCTCCAATAATTCACATATGAAGGTGTTAAAACAAGAAATTTCATGAAGTAGTGATAATTATGGAAAATTTAGCTAACATAATTATGATCATAACTTTCAAATGAATTTAATCCCACCCTAATGGATAGCATGACCTAAAGTAATTTTTGTTGTCAAGTTCAGGAGAATTCTTTTAATGTATTTTCTCTATTTAAAAGATATCTCCTAAAAATAAATTTATTTTTAATCTTTATGGACCATAGATAGATTTCAAAAGGAATTGGAAAACACATAAGAACTAATCTCTAAATGATAGTTAGATTTTACTTCACATTGTTTGAATTAATAAAATATCAAGCAGTCTGTCATTATCCCATAAAAAAACTAAAATTGATAAAACAAATTCATCGTCTCAATTCAAAGAAGTATTCACAAAAAACTCCAAAAGTTAGTGCCATCATGTGTGATTCAGCCAAGCAACAACTAAATATTATTAAAAAATGATTAATGAGAAATTGACAGAGCTTAGAACAATACAATCAACCAAGAATCTTGAAAAGCTTCACCTTATTGGCTTAAATATATAAAATTTTCTTTTCCTCACAATCTTTATAAATAGCGAAAACTCAGAATATATTAGAAAATCCAACACCAAAACTGGACAAAGCCACAAGAATCTTGAAATTTTGACCTACTAGCAAAACAAGATGAAGTTTTTTTACACTTAAGCCTTTGAAAAAAAATAACAAAAATATCAAATTCTTTGAATAAGAAGTTAAGTTGAACTAATAACAAGTTTGTAGTAAAAAGTAGTGAAAAAACTAAACAAATGTAGTGAAATTTCCATTAAATCTTCAAAAATAGTGCAAAAGTAAGAAACCTATAGTTTAGAATCTTATACTATCACCTTATTGTGAGCCCAATCCCTCTTGCTAGATATTCTTCGTTACAAGATCGAGCTTCCAGATCATTCATGAGGTAGTAGCTTGTATCTTCAATAGGCCTTCGAGGATTTGTTCTTTATGTTTGATTCTATTTGATGACTAGACATTAAGACTTGTATTTTATTGAGTATTGTCACAACCCAAGCCTAGAGCCTACACGTGACACGACGAATGGGGAAAAGCCTCTTAACTTATCATTACACATTATTGGTAGCAGAAGCATATAAATGACATAAAATATTAGAAACAAGGGCAGAGGGGCTAAGGAAAAGATTGCATAACATCAACATCAATAGTCAAAATAGTCAAGGCTCATAACATAGATATATAGCATGTCTAACAAATACCTCTACTACATAGATAATAGTGGGGGCCAAGACAAGCAACCAGGCTCACACTCATAGTCAAAATGAACAATAAGGTGTCTCAATAAATAATAAGAGAAACATAGATAAACGTCCCCGGAATAGAGGACTCACCAACTAGCTTGAATAGTACCGAACTAGCCACATGGAGGAGGAGTATAATCAACTTGTACTCCAGTTCCTACATGGTGATATCATATAGTTAAGAGTACGCATTAGTATGTTTGAATGTACTAAGTATGTAGGATGCAATGCAATAAGAGATAGGCAATATAGTCAATATGCATAAGTATAAGCAATGGATAGCATAATAGCAATATAGCATATATGAATGATACTTGAAGTAAAATAATACTTGTAGTAGATCATACTTTCATAGAACATAACATAAGTGTGTAGGGAGTGACTACTCTTAGTGCAATTCCAAGTCCTACCACCCCCTTGGAGAGGCGCATGAGGTATTAACCCCTTCATGAGGTTGATGAGTACAAACCCCCATCTAGGTTGATGAGTACTAACTCCCATCTAGATTGATGAGTACAAACCCCAACTAGATAGCACGGACCTATGTAACACCCCACACCTTACAATACTAGTACAATCCAAATGAAACATGACATGGTTGGGTCGAATTAGCACTAATTTTCAAAAGTGCTTGAATCTTGTGTTAACTGGCTATATGTGCGTCTAACACTTAAGAGGATCGAGTGTATACATATTTTGTGTCAAATTGAGTAGATTATGGCCTTAAATGAAGTAAGAGAATTGAGGTGCTTGTAGGACTTAGTAAGCAAGTAGGTGAGTCACCTACTTGCTTAGCTTAAATTTGTTAGTTAAATGGAGATGAGGCTCGACGTCGAATTTGTCCAAGTTAGATTATGAATAAAGTCTGTGTTAAGGGTGTAACTTTGGCCCATGTTTTAGAATAATAAATGGGCTATATGTTCAGCCCAAGAAGTATAACCAAAAGGGCCCAAAGACATCACAAGTTCTTGGATACTTTAGGCCCAACCCAAGTGAACAAGAAAGCTGAAAATAGGCAGCCCAAGTCCAACCAATTTAGAGCCCCAAAAGGTCCAAATGAAAGGAGAAATGAGCTGCATCACCTACTTGGTGAAATAAGTCTGAGAATTCATCATTAGGTCGGCCAAACATCCCTTTAAAAAGGGCCTAAAGCAGCTCCCACAAGTCACTATTATCTTGAACAAAAAAAAATCAGCTTTGTCTCCAACTTTTCTCTCAACATGTATTGACTTGCAAACCAGAAAAAAAAGGAACTTCTAGGGTTCTTATACAAGACCTACATCTTGAAGATAGTGTAAAGTAAGTTTATACATGTTTTTACTATGGTTTTCATACGAAAAACAAGAGGTATATGCTAGTATGTTGATGTTGGAAAATCTGGACAGATTCTGCGCTGGAAGTTGCTACACCTTTTCCTTTTGTTTTGGTGATTTTTCTATAGTTTGTGAGTTGTATTATGAAGATAACTTGGTTTTATTAGCATTGTTTGAGTTATAAACATCACCCTAAGGTTTCTTCCCTGATTTTAGTTTTATTTAACAAGAGCATTTTATCGAGTTATCTTAAGTGTCATGTTGGTTAGAACTTGCGGGCTGTTGTATATAAGGCTATTAGATCATGTTCTTCATGACTTCTTAAGTGTTGTTATAAGACTGTTTTAGGTCTATTTATATGTGTAAATATTGCTGGAACAGTTTGGTTAAAGTTAAAATAAGTTTGGAATTGTCGACATTGAAATATAGCGAGGGAAGGTAACATTATGCTATCCATTTTTAGGTTGTGTAGAATTGCTTTGTGTTGAGCTTTGTGGGCTGTTGTAAGACTATCAATAGACTGAAACAATATGTATATGACATATACATGAGAGTTGTTGTTTGAAAATACGATTATAAATGAAAAGGTTGAACAAAATGCCTTGACATTGCTAATTAAAAGCTTGCTGCCCGTGTGTTATTTTGTTATGTGATTGGACTGCCAAGATGTGTTTATTGGCTGGTAATGCTAGTTTTATCACTTAATACGTTGTAGATAAATATTTTGAGGAAGGGAAGGGTATCTTGAGTTAGTAACGAGGTCATACAACGAGGTATGTAAGGCTATTTGATTTCGTATTGCTTGGCATGCAATATAGATCCCTCCTTGGCACATAAGGACACTTACCAACTCCGACACAACTATTAACTATGTCTACCCTCTTGTACATGTTTATATGCTCTCATACATAGTCACCTTCATATGTCAATACATACATGAATACCAAGATACATGGGTTCTTGTTGCCAAATAAAGTTCACGCGTTGTTCTATTTTACATGCATTTGATTGTTTATCTAATGTACTCTTTTATTTGTCATATTGTCTGGTATGATTATCTACATGTCAGGTGCTACATATATAGTCGTACAGCTCTAATATTGTGACCACCAAAAGAACCATCTCAAAGGTAATTGAAAGATAACGTATATAGTTTTGATAGGTGGTATCCCGAGGGGATGGAAGGAACACCTAGCCTGGGACGATCCTATCACGGGTGGTAGCCCGAGGGGGTTAAGGAAGAACCTAGCAAAGTGACTATACTGATATCCTGAGGGGTGGAAGAATCATCTAGCCAGGGAAATATCTTAATACAGGGGGTAGCCCCAAGGGCTAAGGAAGAACCTAGCGAGGGACGAACCCAATACAGTTCACCACTGATCAGTTGGTCATTTGTATTATAGTTGTGCACAAATTTTATAGTACATATTCTATAGTAAAAGTAAAGCAATATAAATCACATAAAGTATACGATCCCATAGCATAACTAAAGGTGGTCTTTTATGCTACACAGTGTACAATTTTACTTGAGTTGTTATATCATATACAGTGTTTCCTGCCTTACATACTCAGTACATTATCTCGTACTGACGTCCCTTATGGGGGACCTGCATTTCATACTACAGGTACAGGTACTAGTAGATCTCCCCAGTAGGAGTACATGATATTCAGCTGCTGTTACCAAGCTCTAGGTTGCTTCAGAGCTTTGCATGTCTAGAGTTTATATGTTTATATTGTACAGTGAGTTGAGGCGGGGCCTGTCCTGGCCCTTATTAGATGTTTTTCTTTATGTAGAGGCTTTGTAGACTATGTAAAGTAAAGTTTGGTCAAGTCTCATATTTTAAATACCATGGCCCCAATGGCCTAGTCATATGCATTTTCTTTTGGCTTGTTATTACTGTTTATCTTCTTAAAGGCATGTCAAACTAGAAACCCCTTATAATATGTATAGAAAACATATACTTATAGGTTGGTTCTCCCGAGACTTATTGGCAATGGGTGCCAGTCCGCCCTATGAGACTTTGGGGCGTGATAGAAGTGGTATGAGAGTGGGTCATCCTAGGGAGTCTACAAAGCCGTGTCTATGTAGAATCATGTTTATCGATGTGTTGTGCACCACATTTATAAGCAGGAGGCAACGTGGCATTTAGGAGTTGTTACTTTCTTCCATTCTTTAGATCGTGAAATACAGTCAAGTGTGATAGGTCCATTGTGTCTAATTCCTAAATTATTTTGTATAGCAAGTATGCTAGAAACAAAGCAGAATAAAGGTAAAAGGAAGGGAATAGAAGTGGTAGTTGGTATACCCAGCTAGGTGAGACAACAAAATGAGATTCGAGAGGAGTCCTTATCACAGACATCTCCAACTCCTCTAGTTCCTAATGAACTAGAGAGCAGTGAGATTCCCCAGAGCCACCTATTGATGCTACCATACAAGATTTGAGAAATGCAGTTCAACTATTGACACGTATAGTTGCTGGTCAAGGTCAAAGGCAGGAAGGTCCAGTTATGGGTACAGGTGGTACAAATAGGGCAGTTGGTACCAGGATACGTGATTTTATTAATTTGGACCCTCCAACCTTCACTGGGTCAGACCCTAATAATGACCACTAGGACTTTATTGACCAGATTCAGCATACTTTAGATGTTATGCACGTGAGTGGTAGAGAAGCAGTCGAGTTAGCAACATATAGGCTGAAGGGTATGGCTATATTGTGGTATAAAGATTGGAAACAATCTAAGGGTATAGATGCACCTCCAATTACCTGGAAAGAATTCAAAGAGGCATTTTTTGACCATTATTTGCCATTAGAGATCCGAGAGGCTTATGCAAATCAGTTACTAAATCTTCACCAGGGGAATATGAGTGTGAGGGAGTATAGCCTTTAATTTAAACAGTGTGGAAGGAGTCATCCGGGTATATGTCGTGTTGGGACAGATGTTTGCCATTTGTTTAGTATGCTAGGGCACATGATAAGGGATTGCCCAAGGAGACGTATGGGTAGTATGGCATAATCTGTTGGGTCAGTTGTTACTTCATCATCATCAGTTTCTCCAGTAGGTAGAGGTCAGCAAGAACCTATGGGTTTTGGTAGAGGTGTTAGTGGAATAGCTAGCTCTTGCGGGGTCCAGAATTGCACTTATGCACTGGTGAGTCGACAGAATTTGGAAGCTTCACCTGATATGGTCGCAGGTACATTATCCATATTTTCACATAGTGTGTATGTGTTAATTACTCTAGTTCAACACTATTATACATCACTCCACTAGTTGCTGGGGAGCTTAAGAGAACACCCAAATTATTGAACAAACCATTTGAAGTGCCTACACCAATCGGTGAATCTATTATGGCTAGAAGGGTTTATTATGACTGTGTAGTAACTGTTTGTGACTATTACACCTTGGCTGACCTTATTGAGCTAGAAATGGTGGAATTTGATGTTATAATGGGTATGGACTGGTTAGCTTCTTGTTATGCCACTGTGGATTTCCGAACTAAGAGAGTGTATTTCCACTTTCCAACTGAGGCAGTTCTTGAATGGAAAGGCAATGTTGGGGCACCAAAAGGTAAGTTTATCTCTTACTTTAAGGACAGAAAGATGATATCCAAGGGATATATATATCATTTAGTTAGAGTAAGGGATATGGAGACAGAATCACCAACTCTTCAGTCAGTTCCAATAGTGAATGAATTTGTTGATGTGTTCCCTGAAGAACTCCCAGGTTTACCTGCTGAACGAGAAATAGATTTAGGTATTGACTTACTTCCATGCACTTAACCTATTTCTATCCCTCCATATAGAATGGCCCCATCAGAATTGCGTGAATTAAAAGAGCAGTTAAAATATTTACTGGCTAAGGGTTTTATAAGGCCTAGTATGTTCACCTGGGGTGCATCAGTGTTATTTGTACGCAAAAAGGATAGCACCTTGAGAATGTGTATTGACTATCGACAATTGAATAAGGTGACAATTAAGAATAAATATCCCCTCCCCAGGATT
>JAOTQJ010143761.1:0-35960 GCA_025642045.1 Solanum sejunctum | reverse complement strand
GGGGAAACCTGGGAGAAACAAAACCGTACGCTGGTGCATGGGCGACCCATGGTTGGCAAAGCGGACAATATATGCACATGTGAGGTCCGGGCTGTTATAATTACGATTTCGGGCACTTCCAAGGCACATTTTTGGGCACTTTTAGAGTCATTTCAATATGTTCCCCTTGGAAATATTCATCCACAAATGTCAAAGAAACATAATGAGAGACACAAACATGACCATTTCAGCGTACATAGAGATTTAACAATGCACTTAAACATCGTTTAAGAAATCTCATCATAAGTGTAAAATCATCATGAACTTATCAATTTAAGCATGAGCATATACAATAATGTGAGGGCTGAACTTAAGACTTGAGGTTATATAAAGTACCTAGATCAATACCTTAGGCTTGAGTAGAGTGGAGAAGGTAAGGATATTGCTTTTAGATGTCCGCTTTGGTCTTCCAAGTAGCAGTCTTAACTTGTTGGTTCATCCAAATGACCTTAACGAAATCCAGCTCTTTGTTTCTCAACCTCATCGCTTGGCTATCAAAAATCTGAATAGGAACATCTTTATATGTCAATTTATCTTCAAGCACGGCCACAACAAGAGGTACAATAGTATTCGGATCACCCAAACATTTCCTCAACATAGACACATAGAATACTAGATGAACCAATTGTTTGATAAAATGTCCAGATATGATTTCTAGAAGAATTAAATATTCAATGCATGTCTTATGAATTGAATGAATTTATGATGATGAAATGAATGATTGTATGAGCTATATTTATGAGAATTATCTATATTATTCTAAGATGACCATTCCTTGAAGAGGGGTACTACGCCTTGACCACTATGATAAAAGGGATGATATTCATTAACCAAATTGAGGGGTTTATACCTCATTAACCAAACAGAAGGGTCGATACATCATTAACCAAATTGAGGGGTTGATACCTCCTTAACAAAAACTGAGGAGTTGATACCTCATTAACCAAATAGTGGGGTTGATACCTCAATCGCCTTAGAGGTGGTAGTGTATGTTAATAACCTAATTGATGGGTTGATACCTCAATCACCTAGGATGGGAGGTGGTAAGATCATTAGCCAAAGGATGGTCTCTTTCCACTTACATACTATGTTCTATATAAGCACGATTTTACTTGAAGCATCATTCATATATGTCATATTGTTATTATGCTATCCATTGCCTAAGTTTATGCATTTTGATTACCTTTCTTATCTCTTGTTGCATTGCATACTACATATTTACTATATCCAAATGTACTAATGCATATTTTATGCCTACGTGATGTTACCATGTAGGGACCAAAGCTCTGTTTAGTTATCCTCCTCCTCCATGTAGCTAGTGGTATCCATTTAAGCTAGTTGGTGAGTCCTCCATTCCGGGGACATTTGTCTTCATTCCTATGATATGTATTAAAGACTATCTTTCCTTTTTGGTATGCTTTGACTAGGAGGGTGATCCCAATTGCTTATCTTGGTCGTCGCTAAGTTCTATGATAGAGGTGTTGTTGGACAAGATATGCATTCTGCTTAAGCTTTGACTCACTTATGATATTCAAGATATTTAAGTATAAGTTTCTCTCCCTTAGTCCCAATTTCCCTTGTTTATGTGTCTTACGTGGATTTATCTTTCTTCTTAGACTAAAGATGTGTGATGATATGCTATGAGGTGTGTTTGGGGTTCATTTAGGTTCCCCATTCGCCGATCACATCTAGACCCTAGGCTTCAGTTATGACAACTATGATATGGAAGGGTAACATTAGTTCTTGCCCATTGAAAATGGAATATTAATTAATGCTTTGGCAGAAAACGTGTGTATCATTTGTGAAAAAACTGTGCATTCTATTTGTTATGATAGTGTAGTGTAAAGGTTATTCTTGGGGACCAAGTATTTGAGGGAGATATTGTATTGTGCATAGTTCCTCTTGCAGTTTGGAAGAATAGTTCCATCAATATCATTCTAATGTTGCCCAAACAGAAGCCAGACACAACAGAAATATTGGGATTTGGACTGTTGAATAAGAGGTTGCACTGTTGTTCCCTTATGTGCTCTGGGATGACAATGTTGATATTTTTGGTTATGAAAAGACCCAATAGTTGAAACCCACATACCTTAACTTTGGAGATTTTCTTGATGAAGATTTGAATGAGAACTTGAAGCTTGAATGAACTTCCTGAGATCCGAAGATGAGTTTGGGACATTGGATTTGTTATGAAATATTTGGTTAAGTGTTATAGAGAGTTTCGAGGAATGTCTTGAATGATATAGAGTTGAAAAATGACTAAGTGAAAGTGTTTTAAGGCATAGGAGGGCATGTGACCAAGATCTCAAGGACTTGGACTCGAATAGGAAAACTGTAAACAAAATTAACATAGGTCCGTGCCTTGGCCACGTCGCGCCAGGGGCGTAGATCATTTGTGTTTTTCGTAGACTTTTGAAAATGAAATTTTGCTGTTGTTTCTCTAAAATTGGGGTTATTTCCATTTCCCACTTAATTTGCCCCTGATCATGAATATTAAGTCAGATTTTTTATATCGTGCACGAATTTTGAGATATATAGAAATTACTATTATAGATATTTTCGAGGCACATTTTTGGGATCTTTTGGGGGTCCCTTCAGCTTATGGTTCTTATGTTCATAGAGCTAATATACTGATGAGAATTGGGCATTATTATCAAGTATATATCATCCATAAGGACTTAACACCCAGAGCCCATCCAATGTTGTTGTGGGTGCATTAAGAGATAACTATGACATTTTAGCAGAAACCAAGGGAGGAGGAAGACCTTTCTTTACTGGTGAAGCCACTACCAGGTGCTATCCAGCCACTATGCATGGAGCATTTCTTACTGGGCTTAGAGAAGCTGCAAAGATGGCCCATCATGCTAGTGTTGGAACATCATGTTTGAAGGTTGAGAAAAAAGGAACAAGATAAGATATACTTCAAAACTTTGTAAAGGTATGCCTAAAGTTTATTAAGACACTTACATCCAAGAACTTACTTTGTTTTATGTCACTATGTTAATGACACAGAATTTTATGTTGCCTTGAAGTAATAAACATTTATCGTTTATGGTGCAGAATTAACTAATTTCTTTCTATAATCATCTTATTTTTTCATTTTGCTTACAAATTACTGAAGTATGATTTAGCTTCTATTATTGCATCCTTGTTCTTTTATTAGCTCGGGAAATGGTTGTTCATTTCCCTATTTGGATAAACTCTATGATTTTCCTATATCATCATTGTTTGTATGCTCACTTTATGTAGGAACTGCTGAAATAAATTAACCAGACCAAACAGGCTAAATGAAAGTAACAAGTGACCCCAGTATGTTGGGTTAAATTTTGTTGACATAATGTAATATTTGTGGGTTACATTATACACTATAATCTCATATGCAGGATCCAATTAGGGTAGAATATTTGCACACCTTATACTTACCTTGAGAAGGCGAGAGGTTATATTCATTACCCCTTCGGCTGTGCAAACAATGTAAAAGAGGTGCAATAATTTGCTGAATTAACAAGAAAATAATATAGCGAGGTTAAAAATTAACAGGTAGTAGTAGTAATCTAAAAATAGGGAAAAGCGACAAGAACAATACTAACACTTTGAGAATGGGGAAAAATATGTCTGCATACCTGATACCCTTCTATCCTAATCTTTGGCTTCTACACCCTTCTATCAAGGGTTATCATGTCTTCGGTGATACGTGAGCTGAAGTTATATCATATCCTGCCTAATCACCTCAACCCTAATACTTCTCAAGACAACCTAATCACCTAAATAGTAATGGTTAAGTCTCGAACAACTAAACTCTGACATATTATAACTAGTGAATCTTGGCATCTCCACTCTGCATGATCAAACCATCTCAACCTCACTTCAACCCTAATGATTAACTAGAAAATATAACCATGAATAATTGTTTTAACACCAACATCTTTTTGTTAAAGTACTAAAGGAAACTTAATATCGAAGATTAATGTCTCATTATGCAAATAAAATACACTTCCTAGATTTTATTTACTTATTTAAAGCTCTACAAGGTTATATGTAGACAAAGAAGAACTGTTGTATTATGCATATTCATACCTTTCAATATTACCTAGTAGAGCTAATCTTATAATGCAGGTTCGTCGCCTCTTTTGTACTCCTTGATACTACATTGTAGCTACTTGCATACTTTAACTCTACTATAAATACATTGTCTCTAAAATCTTGTATTTCTTGTTCTCAAAAAATGAATGCAATAATCATGCATGATACGTATTACTAGATTTTCAGATCTTAATTGAAGTTAGAAGTGGAAAAGTGTCATTTACATTTATCATGACACTTTTGTTAAATATAAAATATTCATGTAGGGTTATTGATATAGACAAATAATAAATAATAAAAATGAACAACTTAATATTGCATATAATATTGTTGTGTATTTGGCGAGCTCTTTGGATGACTCCAAAACCAAAGCTAGACCGATCAAGTCAAGATACTTTTTATGTATGTTCACATAAATTTCATTTAAGAATGTGAAATTGTTATCTTATATGGCTTTAATTGTCAATTCAAATTAGTTGGTACGTTTGCTTTAGTTTTTTGTTTTGTTATTTACTTTTAAATACTTAGTTGTCTTTGTCGTTTGTTTTTCTAGGTCAATTCAACTGCTTACTGATTTCAGTTCTTTATTGTCCTTTTCTTACGTGATGAAAGTCCTTCTAAGTTTTAGTGGCACATCTAACTTCCTAATCTTGAGTTCTATCTTGACCTTGCCAAATTAGGGATGAGTGGTGCTGTTCTAAATCTGTATCAAGCTTCAACTACGCGATATTGACTTCCTTTTCTTAGCTTTGTGCTTCAAGAATTTTGATCAAAGTTTTATATTATTTTGTTCGTCCAATTTTGTTAGCCACATTCACTGGGCATAATATAAATACAGAGGAAGTATCTATTGTATTTTATTTATGGTGTGACTAAGTCATTCTAGACATGATTACAAGAAATGTTAGAATTGTTGGGAAGAAAAATGCGCGCTATTATTGCTGTGATGATAACAGCTAAGCATGGCGAAAGAGACTTCTGTCAATTTTCACATTACAATTGTACAACATCATACCAATATGTTAAATCAGATAAACAGATTCAGTAACTTTTTGCCTTCAAACATCTTGTTAATCATTGCAAACATGCTTTAATAATATTTATTTTAGTTACAACTGTAGCATATATTTGACTTAAGGATAACATTTCCTATATTTTGTGCTTAAAAGGTGTTGTAAAGTCTGAACCAGACACTGTGAAGTGAAAAATAGTCAGGTGTGATTCCTATTTGTTTCTTTTAGTTTGTCCTTTCTTTTTCATCTTCAGAGTTCTAGATTCTTCATGGATCCCCTTTTTAACTAGTTTCTCAGGATCAGAAGGCTAAAAAGATGGGCAGAGGCAGTGGATCCACTTTATCTACTGGGGATATTAAAACAAATGTAGTCATGAGTTGCTTTCGCTCTATGTCTTCGACAATTCAGAAATTAGAACTTCTACTGGTTTGTGATAAGGAATCTCACTTCCTCCAAGTTTAAATTCTCTCGTTATTAAAATATTGGGTCTAAACCACTGTGTTTTGTTTATGGATCTATGCTTCTAGTCCTGAGGAGTCTTCTTTCCTGATCTTGGTTCTCTTACACAAAACTCTGTCATAAACAACTCCCTAGAACTACTCTAATGGTTTTGCACGTCCTATGTATTTTCCTAATGAAGAACCATATTTGCAGCCTTCTTGTGAAGAGAAGTAAAAGTAAATCAGAACACAGAATTTTATCGTGGTATTCACCGGGCTCATAAAAGTGAAAAAACCATGACCTGTACCACTATAGGATTAAACCCCAACTTCACTAAATCAATGAATCTCAACGAAAGATTACAATTCCTAGTAATCTAAAAAACAACAACTTCAAAATAAACATCTAACTACACACAAACCTTCCAAGGTTCATGTTCCCCAGTCTTCGAGTTACCCTTAACTTAAAGACTATTCCCTACTACTGCTTATATCTCATTGAACTAGCATAGTATAATAAGGCACAACTAAAAAGAAAACTTCCTAAGCTTCAGATTCACAAAGAACCAGATAGCTCAGTTGTTTCTTCACTCCACTACTTATTCACCTATTTTGCATTCTTAGTATCATAAGTTATTCTAAATGTTTTCTGCCTTTTTAATCAAATTGCTAAAGAGTTCTTCATCAGGTCAGAGTCCTCATATCCGCTTCTTATTTTAGTAGAGTTCTTCATCCCTTCGAACTCCTTATTTACACCAACTCTTTTCTACACCTGCAATTGCTGAACTAACTTCTTACTTTACTGTTGCAATCTTATCTCCAAGAGATTTATAAATTCCACATCTTTCGTATCTTATCTTCTCCTCTCTTAGTCGTTGCAATGAATGACCTTACTTATCAACATAGTTCATGGTCCTTTTTCCATCATCGAA
This sequence comes from Solanum sejunctum, assembly GCA_025642045.1. NCBI lineage: Eukaryota > Viridiplantae > Streptophyta > Magnoliopsida > Solanales > Solanaceae > Solanum > Solanum sejunctum. Next base: position 29,453 of record JAOTQJ010143761.1, on the reverse strand, counting down.
ACTACGTTGACCTCAACATATTCCCCTCTTTTGATAATGACAAACTTCCTAGGTAGCAGCATCTACCCATCTTACCTACAACTGCTAAGAAGAAACCTAAAGAATGAAACTAGTTAAAAAAGCATTATCAATATTGCACGACTTAGATATGACTTGACCCTTCTAGCATTATCAAAAACTAATTGTTGTAGCAGACAAACCAAGAAAAAGGTAAGCACAATTCTAACTACACACAAATCTCCAAAAGTTTATGTTCCCCAGTATTCGAGTTGCCCTCAGCTTGAAGACTATTTACCACTTTAGTTTATATCTCACTAAACTAGAATAGTATAATAAGACTCAACTAAAGAGAAAACTTGCTAAGCTTTAGATTCACAAAGAACCAGATAGCTCAGTTGTTTCTTCACTCCACTACTTACTCATCCTTTTTGCATTCTTAGTCTTGTAAGTTATTCTTAATCTTTTATTCTTTTTCAATCAACTTGCTAAATAGTTCTTCATCAGGTAAGACTCTTCATATCCTGCTTCTTTCTATAATAGAGTTCTTCATATCTTCGAACTCCTTCTTCACACATACTCTTTTCTACACCCGTGATTGTTGAACTAACTTCCTACTTTAGTGTTCGTATCTTGTGTTCTCCTCTCTTAGACAATGCAATTAAGGACCTGACTGATCAACATATTGCATTGTCCGTTTTCCATTATCGAAACTCCATTGAAATAAACATATTCCCCCTTTTTGATGATGACAAACTTCCAGTGTATCAACATCCATCCCTCTTACCTGCAGCTACTAAGAAGGAACCTAAAGAATGAAATAGGTTAAACAAGCATTATAAATTACGCACAACTCAAATACGACTTCCCCCTTTTGGCATTATCAAAAAATAATTATTGTAGCAGACATACCAATAAATAAGTATGCATAATTCAAGGACACAAAGGCTACTAGCAGGAAAACAAAGTAGATAAGGAACATTTGCATGCATGAAAGAGAGCAAAATTACATTGAGATCAGTATACAAAGGCAATCTATAATTGAAAGATAACCAAAAAATAAAAGTCAAGCATCTATAACACATCTACTGATAACATGAGTAGGTTAGGTAGGAGGGGCAGTGGAGGGAATCAATAAGGACAGTTTGTGAACAATCTCAGTGTGAGAAACACTTCCCTTATGCAGAGTGTCCTCTAGGTCTGAAAACTGTGCAAGTAGAGCATTTCACTCCTAGGCAAACTCTTAATGTGCAGAGGTTAATTTTGCAGTCTTGGCATCTAGAGTTATTTGAAGTCAATGAAGAGGGGTACTAGCAGGCTACACAAAAACAAGTTGGGCTGCGTGTTTCACCTAACCAAGCATATCCTCAGTAGTTTGCATGGTCCAGACCTAAATAGGAACTGAATAGGCCTCAAATATCTGAGAGAGCCAAAATCTATATGGGAGCGCACGCCTATTCTTATCCTAGATAAGAACACGTTGCATATGCTTAAAAAGTAGGCCAACAAGATTTATAGGAATGTTTGTATCTACTAGTTCCATCAAGGCCAAACCAAAGTAACTGTTCTCAAACCTTCTTTTCTTTCAAGGTATGAGGACCTTGTGCACCACATCAAAGTATAACCTATGAAGAGAGGATATTTCTCTATGCAAGGCATGATTGTGTTGGGATAAGGCAAGGCGACTTGAGAATTTTCTTGAAATTTCAGGAGCGGAGGGCAAGTTAACTAAGGGAGGCCATTCATGGTGAATATAACGATCCCATACATCAAATGAAATCCCCAAAATCCATCGAATATCCTAAATACAAGGATGAAAGGATTTTCCTCGAACAAAAGTAATAAATATAAAGTCACGAACTAACCCCCTTCTATAGAACTCATACATCTCAGGTGTAGCAAACTTCCTCTAAGTATGACTAAAGAAAAACAGGTCAAAGGAGCCTTAGGACTAACTTAGACAAAAGAGATTCCATATCATAACCCCCCATATCCAATGATGACACGACCTCGAATGAGGAAGCATTTTTGGAAGTGAATGAGATAAAGGAAGTTATGGTCGATGCCATCAATAATTGGTTAATTAGGATCACTCTCTATTTCAAAATCATCTCCGTGACTAGCTGGAGGGACTTGTTTCAACCTGCTTTAAGAGGCCCTAGACCGAGGTGGAGTCTTAGTGGTGGAGGAAGGAAAGGTTTTCTTGGGAGTGGAAACAGGACGAGTTCGACGAGGCTTAGGAATCATATGCTTACACACATTTCTCAAAACTTTACTCAGTAAAAGATCACCCTAAGGGGAGGAAAAACTAGGAGTACCTTTTCTTTTCTTGCTTTGATATAGAGCTTGCTGAAGGATAGCCTCATCTTTGTGCTTGCAATTCCTCGTTTGAGGCACCCTTGAAGAACCAAATGTGGGTACCCATTTAGGAGATGGGTTCTCCAGTAAATTTTCCTTAGACGACGACTTACTGGTTTACAAGGTGGAGCATTATGGGTGGGAGCATAAATAGGAATTGATTGAATATGAACTATATTCAATCCTTTAGAAAAATAAGCCAAGGGGGGTGATGAGTTCGTAGAGTATTGAGAAAAATCTTTTTGAAATGACCCCCATTCAGCAAAATTAGAGTGATTGAATGGCATGGAAGTTGGCAAGTTTGTTGTTGTGTGGACCCCCATGGCAAGGGAATCAATGTTTTTGGGTTCTTACCTGTTTTTGCTTTAGGAATGCTTAGAAGACACTGTTGGATAAGGGTTTTGTTGATGGAAAAGAGGATATGTTTCATATATGAAAAAATGGAGGAGTGCAAGGGATAGATCATGAAGAGTTTTTAAGGTAAAAGGGGATGAATTTGAGTGGGAAAAGAAGAGGTAGTTGACTGGACTTATTCAATCATCTGTTAGTAGGAAAGGACATTGTTATGACCCAAATTAGGGCCTAGATGTGACACGGAAAATTGGCAACCCAAAGGAACCCCAAATAAGCCTCTTAGCATATCATACACACATCTTTGGTCACAAAACAATTAAACAACAACAAGAGAGTAAAAATAAGGATAACGGGACTAAGGGAAATTGTTGTTAACATAAAAATATAGATAGTCAAGCTTAAATCATACATACATCATAATATTCTAAAAAACCTCTAAACTTAGAATAGGGAGGGGGCCAATAAAATTTTTGGGTTCACCCCTCATAATAATGGCAATAGGTATTAAAAATATATAAGACATAGTCTAAACATAAGCATAAAGAAGATAGATATTGTCCTCGGAAATGAGGACTCACTAAAAGCTAACTTGAACAATCCATCTAGGCATGTGGAGGAAATTAATAGGAGCTTGGACTCCTACATTGTGATATCACGTAGGCATAGAGTATGTGTTAGTATGTTTGAATGTACTAAGTTTGTAGGATGCAATGCAACCAAAGATAGACATATAATCGGAATGCATAATTATGCAATTACTTTCCATATAGCAATATGGCATGCAAGCATGATTTTTGATGTAAAACATGCTTGAAAATAATCATACTTGCATAACTTGTTTAACACAATAAGGTGACATGATTACATCATCCAAATACCTTGTACTAGAGGGTGAGGGATATAACATAGTTCATAACTCCTTCTAGTAGGTAATGAGTAGTACATGAGGGTAAAGTGATAGTATAGTTCATAACCCCTACATGGAAACATGATATAATGAATAGTAAATGAGGGTAGAAGGTAGCATAGGTCATAACTCCTACAGTTGATCATGAGATAATACATAATATTGAATCTCATATAAGGGTGAGGCGTACCACATAGTTTATAACACCTTCATATGAGTACATTGCATAACCTCAAATCATACATGAGGGTAACAAGCACAACATAGTTCATAATCCCTTTATGTAGATATGAGTAAATAAGTACTATTGATTCATACATGAGTGTAAGGTATACAACATAGTTCATAACACCTTCATGTAGAAATTGGCCTTGTACTAAAGGTTAAGGCATATAACATAATTTATAACCCCTTCTAGTAGGCTTCACAATTAACAAGAGCATAAACCTTAGTACATGGACTCAATAACTCATCAATAATTCCCATGAACACAACAAACATGATAGCCCAACAATTCACTTGCAATGCCATAGGTTCTCTACATGATTTGAATACACATATATATACATTCCTTTCATCACCATAAGCCATTTGACTCATAAGTCGTGCAATAGACCATCAATAACTCAAGAATCCTAAACACGACATTTTATCAAACACATGATGGGTGTGTAAAGCTAGTGTAAAACCATGCAATTGAAGTGTGAAATCATGCGAGAAATCTTGAAGTAAATCATACCACCAATACTTGGTAACACCATCATACAATCTACATTAAAACCCTTCATCAAATCTCAAGATAGATCCAAGATTCATAGCTCAAAACATTTTAAAACAGTCACATTGGTACAAAACCCAAACATAATTTACAGAAAAATTTATAATAAGGAAGACCCATAAGTAAATCAACTTAGAATCATGTAACTTAGGTAAAAAGGAAGCTTGGGCACCAAGGGTGAAAGGACTCAATGGTTGAAACCCACATAACTTGACTTTGGAGAATTTCTTGAAGAAGATTTGGACGTAGGCTTGATGCTTGGATGAATTCCTTAAGATACGGAAAGAGATTTGGCACTTGAATTTTGAGAGAAATATTAGTTTAAGTGTTTGAGAGGGTTTTGGGGAAGTCTTGTATGATATGAAATGGCTAAGTATAGGTACTTTCACGTATCGGAAAACTTAATTCCAAGACCCAAAAGCCTTGGACAGAACTAATAAAATTGGTCACAAAATACACTATGGCGCGCCCCTGGTGCGTCGCGCCAAGGGCGCGATTCCTCACTATTTTTCACCAACTTTGGAATTTTGGATTTTGATACGGTTGCTCTAAAAGTTCAGGTTAGTATCATTTCCCACTGATTGTTGCCCCCAAAACAAAATATGAAGTTGGATTTTTGATATAACATACAAATTTTGATATATATGGAAATTATGATTCCGGGCACTTCCGAGGCACATTTTTGGGCACTTTTTGGGGTTATTTCAATATCTCCCCTTTGGGAATATTCATCAAAGAATGTCAAAGATACATACATAAGAAGCAAAATCATGAAGAAATCAGCCCCATAAGAATGTAACAACACATTTAAAACACCATTTTCAAAATCTCAACATAAGTGTCAAAATCATCATGAACTTGTCAACATAATGATGAATGCATTCAAATGACATAGCGGCTAAAACATAATATTTGGAACCATAAACTAAAGGTATTGACGTGTTATCATATGTTTGAATAGTATGAGGGAGGTACAGATATTTCTTCACTATGCCCGCTCTAACTCCCCAAGAAACATTATCGACTTGACAATTCCTCCAAAGGCTTTTGATCTCTACACCCTTATTAATCAACTTGTTCACCCTTCCATCCAATACCCCCAATGGGACCTTCTCCTAAGCGAACTAATCCTTCTTAACACCCACAACCTTAAACAGTCCTAAAACAATTGAATCTCCAACACATCTCCTCAACCTAGATTCATGAAGAATCGGACGAACCATATCCATATCCATAGGCAATTCCCATTCATATGAAACCTCACCAATCTTCCTAAAAACTCTATAAGGACACACAAACCATAAACTTAATTCCCTTTAACCAAACAGACCACACCCATCTTGGTTGGAACCTACAAGTGAACCCAAATATCAATACAAGCACACATGGCCTACCTTAGTATCTAATGACACTATCTCTTCCATGGGAGAAAACCTCCATCTTACCATCTCTCACCAAAGCCTTCACCTTCTAAACCAATGAAAATTAAGAACCATTAGCCACCACACCACCATAGTCAATGTCTTCCAACCTAACTCCTAATTTAACTAACTAATAGACCTCCCTAATCACCTCTTTGTCACCATCATCAACATATGCTAGGCTACCCATAGACACCCTGACGGCCACAACATTCGCCTTACTGGGGTTATAACGCACACTCATATCATAATCCTTAAAGAGCTCTAACCATCTTTTTGTTAACCATAATTCACACTTATCATGTTTAGCAAACAACCTCTTATTCCCAAATATTTGCAACCCTATCCCCACATGATTCACAAGCTCCAAACAAGTCAATACTCCATCACTTGAGACCACCACAAGCATGACAACGTTGGGTTTTAAGACCTTATTCACAAAACCTATAGACATAGCCAGTGCATAAGTCAAACCAAAAGACACCACCCAAAATTTAAAATATCAGAAAGGACATTCACTAACACCACCCAAAATTTAAAATATCAGAAAGGACATTCACTAAGTTATTGACCACTAGAAACAACTCAGTAGACATAACTTAGGTTCAACACCCCTAACTCTTACAATATGATAAATACAACACTTAGAGATTAATTGTTCCTTAAGACAAGAAGTTGACCTACCTCTTTTACTACCTCTTGACAACCTCCCTCTCAAAGACGAGTTTATTAGGGAGTGGGAATCTAATCTACAGGCCATAAAAGAAAAGGAGATGCTATATGCATGCACTTATTCCATCCCAAGTATGACATCAAAATCCACTATATCAACTCCCACAAGTCACAAGTCAAGACCTAATACAATATGAACACGAGATAACACATACGAACTTTTTAGGAAGAATATACTCATCAAAAGTGGGGTAGAGACTATAGGTTCATATAACAACTCGGGACACACAAGAAGCCCACTAGAAACCAAAAGGAACAACAAAAGAGATAGTGGCATCTGCACCTATCAATGCATATACATCAAAGTCAAAAGAAACTTCAACATACTGGTAGCAACATCAGTCGCTTCATCAACCCCTTGCCTTCCTTGAAGAGTATAGAACTGATTGTACCTTGGGGCACCACCTTGAGGACTAATATCTCTACCCTTATTTTACTTACGGGATAATAAACCCTCTTATATCCCACTTTACCACAACTGACATATATATTGGTGACCACCAGACATGAGCCTCTATGAACCTTACCACATATTGGACACATATCTATCTTGGGACTTTGGAACCTTCCCTCAAAACAGGCCCTATTGGCCTCCTTACCCTTTTGGTTCTTGAACATGGGTACCTAGAGTCTAGAAGAAGCTGAAGCACCCTCAACTCAAGCCCCTCATAGTCTTTCACTCCCCCATCATCTCATCATTTGAAATCTCAGAGGCACCCTCTTGTTGGTTGTGTTGAGCGGTCACGACTTTAGCCAAAATCCATAGTGCTTCATGGACCACCATATTTGATGGATAATCATATGTTACACCACCCTGAATAGCTTGAGACATTTTTTGAAACGTAATGTCAATAATTAGGAATAAGCCTTAGAGGACTTAACTCTATTGCACGAGATAGATCATGAAGAAGTAAAACATTTTCTAGCCTCTTGCTCATAGTGATGGTGCACACCTCAACGATAAAGAAGACTCTAGTCGATATGGTGTATTGGATTAACAACCTAATGCTCTAATAACATCTTTGTCATGACCCAAACCTAGGGACTAGACGTGACCTGCGAATGGGGAACCTGAAGGGACCCCAAACTAGCTTCTTAGCATCTTATTTCACATCTTTGGTCGTGGAAGCATGAATAAACAATAAGAGAAATCATAAAAAGGGAAATTGGAACTAAGAGAGTGATAGAAAGAGAGAGAGATTAATACTTAAATAACATAGATGAATCAAGCTCAAGCATAATACATAACTTGTCCAATGACTCCTCTAGGCATAGAACTTAGCGGAGGACAAGAAAAGCAACCAGGCTCACCCTCATAGTAATGCCCACAGGTTATCCAAATATACAAGATGTAGTCTAAACATAAGCATGAAAGAAGGTAGATATTTTCCCCGGACATGAGAACTCACCAGAAGCAAGCATGGATAATCTGTCTAGCCACGTGGATGAGAATAAATAGGAGCTCTAGTTCCTACATGGTGATATCATGTAGGCATAGAGTATGCATTAGTACATTTGAATGTACCAAGTATGTAAGATGCAATGCAACAAGATATAGGCATATAATCAAAATACATAATTAGGAAATAACTAAGTATACAACAATATGGCATATATGGATGATGTTTGAAGTAAAATATATGTTAAAATAATCATAATTGCATAACTTGTCTAACACAATAAGGTGACATGATTAGATCATTCAAATACATTGTACTAGAGGGTGAGGGATATAGTATAGGTCATAACCCTTTCAAGTAGGTAATGGGTAGTACATAAGGGTAAACAGAGAGCATAAGGGTAGAAGGTAACATAGGTCATAACCCGTACATGTGAGCATAAGATAATACATAATATTGAATCACATATAAGGGTGAGACATACCACATAGTTCATAACCAATTCATATAAGTACATTACATAACCTCAAATCATACATAAGGGGAAGGAGTACAACATAATTTACAACCCCTTCATGTAGATATGAGTAAGTAAGCAGAATTGATTCGTATATGAGGGTAAGGTATAAAATATAGTTCATAACCCCTTCATCTATAAATTGGCATTGGAGTAGAGAGTGAGGCATATAACATGAAATGATCCCAATAAAGTGCCCGAAAATGTGCCTCGAAAGTGTGTAGGATTGTAATTTTCATATGTCTAGAAATCTATTTGTTATTTCAAAAGTCTGACTTCATATTCTTGTTCGGCAGGAAAATTGAGTGGGAAATGGGTCTAACTTGAATTTTAGAGCAACCGTATCAAAATTTGAGAATTGAAAAAATGTGATTTAGGAGGGTCAGGTTTAAATGGACATATCTCTTAGCACATAATAAATTGGGTGGCCAAAACCTCTTATATTAAAGCTCTTTAAATTATCTTTCTAACGCACTTTCTTTCACCTCATTCAGAGTTCAGATGAAGAATTTATGCCTAATTTCGTGGAAATCATATGTGCAGAGATGCAAATTCCAGTGAGTAATCTGCACCGCTGGTTATTTTTGTCCTATTTTTTTTCAACTTTGGTCCAATATTTCATGTTTTGGGTATAATAGTTCCCATACTTGAAAATATCTATACTTAGTCTTATTTCACCTTCATATCATCCTAAATATTTTTCCAATACTCATTTAAACACTTAAACTCATACTTATCAATAAATTCAAGTCACAAAACTCAAGACCAATCTTAAGGATTTCTTTCGAACTTCAAGTCTCCACCTCCAATCTCTTTCAAAGGATCTTCAAAGCTAAGATTTGTGGGTTTCTTTCATGGGTTCCTTTAAGCCATGATACCTAAGCCTCCTTTTTGCTCAAATGTCATGATTTAAAGTTGATTTACAAGTGGGTCTTGCATATTATGAAATTCACTGCACACTATGTTAAAGATATGTAAAGTTGTGACTGTTTTGCTATGTTTTGAGCTATAAATCATAGATCTATTATAAGATTTGATAAGGGTTTTTGATTTATATTACTTGATGGTGTTTTAAGTGTTGATTGATGGTTTTACAATGGATTTACTTGCGTGATTTCATATCTAAATTGCATGATCTTATACTAGCATTACTCACCTGCTAAGTGTTTGATAAAATGTTTGACTAGGGTTTCTTGAGGAAACGAGGGTCCAATGCATATCTTATGAGTTGAATGGTGTTATGATTGATGACTTCATCATGATGATAGGGATGTATATATGATTTGTGTCATGGGAAGGTACCTATGGGGTTGCATGTAGATTGTTGGATTTTTATGTTTGTTGTGTTCTTGGGAAAATGAGGAGTTCTTTCTTGATGATTGAAATGTAATAGTTAGATGAGCTAGTTTCATGATTCCTAACAAAAAGGCAATGCCATAATAAGGTAGAGTGTTTAATGATTTGTACCAAAAAGGCCATATCGCAAGGTAGAGTGGTCAATGATTCCTACCGATAAGATCATATCATAATATATAGACACCCTACCAAAAAGGCCATACTGTAAGATAGAATAGCTAATTGTGCCTAGGTAAGGTATGGACATCCCATGGGAAAGGCCATGCCATAAGGTTGAAAGACTAAAGGTTCCCATCAAAACGATCATATCATAAGGTGTGAACATTCTGATAAAAAGGCTATGCCGTAAGTAGAATGAATCACGTTCCTACCCAAAAGATGATATCGTAAAATAGGGGACGTGTTACACTATCTAGTAAAAAGACTATGTCGTAAGGTATATATATTGATAACACTCTCCAAAAAGGTTATATCATAAGGTGAATGAGGGTCAGTTGGTCCATTTAGTGAAGGCTGGTACAAATGGGCTTGAGTATGTTTCCCATATGGAGTTTATGTTCCTTGATAATGATTTACTAACATATTTTACCTTAAGCATTGAGCATGCATGTCATACCTATCATTTGTTTATGATTTTACATTTCCACTATGTTGCCTATACCTTGCTAGCATTGCATCCTACATACTTAGTACGTTCCAACGTACTAATGCATACTCTATGCCTACATGATGTTACCATATACAAACTGGAGCTCCTAATGATTCTTCTCGTGGCTAGATGGACTGTACAAGTTAACCTTTGGTGAGTACTCCATTCCGGGGACAATGACTATTCTCTTATGTTATGTACTAAGACTCTCTTGTATTTATTGTATACTTATGACTACGAGGGTGCGCCCGGTTGCTTTGTATTGACCCTCGCTAAGTATCTATGTTTAGAGATGTTGTTGGACAAGTTATGTATTATGTTTGAGCTTTGATGCATCTATGTTATTTACGTATTAAACTCTCTCTTTCCCTTAGTCCCAATTCTAGACCAAATGCCCCTTGTTCATGTTTCTTATGTTGTTTATATTGCTATCGTGACTAAGGATGTGTAATAAAATGTTATGAGGCTTATTTGGGGTTTCTTTGGGTTTTCCATTCGCCTATTACGTCTAGGCCCTAGGCTTGGGTCATGACATTACATAATTTATAACCCCTTCTAGTAGGCTTCACAATTCACAAGAGAATAAACCTTAGCACAAGGACTCAATAACTCACCAAAAATTCTGAAGAACACAACAAACATGAGAACCCAAAACTTCACTTACAATTCCATTGGTACTTTACATGACTTAAATGCACATATATATATTCCTTTTATCACCATAAGCCACTTGACTCATAAGCCATGGAAAGACCATCAATAACTTAGGAACCCTAAATCAGATATTTCATAAAATACTTGGTAGGTGTGTAAAGCTAGCGTAAAACCGTGAAATTAAAGAGTGAAATCATGCAAGAAATCTTGAAGTAAATCATCCTACCAATATTTTGTAATACCATAACAAAATATACGTAAAAATCCTTCATCAAATCTCAAGATATATAAAAGACTCACTGCTCAAAACATGCTAAAATAGTAACACTTTTACAAAATCCCAACATAGCTTATAGACAAATCCATAATAAGAAAAATCATAAGTAAATCAACTTAGAATCATACTATTTAGGTAAAAAGGAAGATTGGGTACTATGGATAAAAGGATCCAATGGTTGAAACCCACATACCTTGACTTTAGAGAATTACTCAAAGGAGATTTGGATGGAGGCTTGAATCTTGAATGAATTCCTTAAGATCCGGAAAGAAATTTGGCAGTTGAATTTTGAGTGAAATATTAGTCTTAAGTGTTTGAGAGGGTTTTGGGGAATGCCTTGTATGATATAAAGATGAAATATAGCTAAGTATACGTACTTTCATGTATGGGAAGACTTAGACCCATGAACTAAAAAACCTTGGAATGAAATGATAAAACTGGGGACAAAATATGGCTCGCCCCTGGCGCATCGCCCCTGGGGCACGATTCTTCACTTTTTTTCACCAACTTTGGAATTTTGGATGTTGGTAATGTTTCTTTAAAATTTTTATTAACCTATTCCTCACTCAAATTTTCCTTCTAAACATGAATATGAAGTTAGTTTTTTTATATCATGCACGGATTTTGAGATGTATAGAAATTGTGATGTTGGACACTTCCAAGGCACATTTTCAAGCACTTTTTGGGGGCATTTTAATATCTCCCCCTTGGGAACATTCATTCCCTGAATGCCAAAATAAGAAGGCAAATCACAAAGAAGTTTGCCCCGACAAGAATGCCATAATACACTTAAAACACGATTTTCAACACCTCAACATAAGTGTTAAAATCATCATGAACTTGTCAACATAAACATGAATGCATGCAATGACATAGGGGCTAAAACATAAGACTTTGAATCATAAAAGGGACTTGATGTGTTATCATAAGCATTAATAGATTGAAGGAGGTACGAATATTATATCTCCATGCTCGCTCCGGCTCTTTGAGAGACACTACACATTTGACGATTCTTCCAAAGGCTTTGATGATCTCGACACCCTTATTAATCAACCTTTCCACCCTCCTATCCAATACCTTTACTGGTACCTTCTCCTAAGCCAACTTATCCTCCTCAACACCCACAACCTAAAAGAGTCATATAACACTTGAATCCCCAACACATCTCCTCAACTTAGATGCACGAAGAACTGGACGAACCATATCCATATCCATAGGCAATTCCCATTCATATGAAACCTCACCAGTCCTCTTGAAAACTCTATAAGGGCACGCAAAAGATAAACTCAATTCCCTTCCTCCAAATCGAAGCACACCCTTCATGCAGTGGAAACTCCAAGTGTGATCCCCATATTTATGATTGTTCAAGTTAGCTTTTGGTGAGTCCTCATTTTCAATGATAATATCTATCTTCTTTCATGCTTATGTTTAGACTACATCTTATATATTTGGATTACCTATTGTCATTATTATGAGGGTGAGCGTAGAAAGTGTCTTAGCCCCGCTCTATTCTATATTTATAGGTGTTGTTAGAATATTATGATGTATTTATATTTTAAGCTAGACTCTCTATATTTTTATGTTAACAAAGAATTCCCTTAGTCTTGTTGTCCCCAGTTTTTACTCTTTTGTTATTATTTGATTGCTTCAGTGACCAAGGATGCCTGTATGATATGCAAAGAGGCTTGTTTGGGGTTTCTTCGATTTCTCCATTTTTCTTGTCACATTTAGGCTTGAGTTTGAGTCGTGATAAACTTTGTATCAATATTTCATAGGGTCTTATGTTTGAGCCCATATGCCATTTGTATGCATTCATGTTTATATTGACAAGGTCATGATGATTTTGAAACTTATGTTGAGATTTTGAAAGTGGTATATTAAATATGTTGTTGCATTCTTGTAGGGGTTGATCTCATCATGATTACTCTTCTTAGATACGTTTCGTTGATATTCTGAGATGAATGTCCCTAAAGATAAGTTATTGAAACGACCTTAAAAAGTGCCTGAAAATGTGCCTTAGGAGTGCCCGAAATCGTAATTACTATATACCTCAAAATGCACGTGAGATATTAAAAATCTGACCTCATATTCTTGATTAGGGGAAAAATGGAGTGGGACATAGGTCTAACCCCGATTTCAGAGTAACTGTATCAAAATTCAAGAATGCAACTGAGCAATTTCTAGGGTGCGTCCAGAGTGGTGTTATTTTTGACCAATTTTTGTTGTCCGATCCATGGCCTTTGGGTCATGGGTGTAATCCTTCCCATATGTGAAAATACCTATAATTAGCCATATTTCACCTTTATATCATATAAGACATTTCTAAAGCTCTCTCAAACCCTTAGAATAATATTTCTCTCAAAATTCAAGTGTCTAAATCTCTTCCGAGGATCTAAAGGATTTCACTAAAGCTTCAAGTCTCCATTTGAAATCTTCATCAAGAGATTCTCCAAAGTCAAGGTATGTGGGTTTCAACCATTGGGTCCTTTCACCCATGGTGACCAAGCTTCCTTTTTACCTAAATTGCATGATTCTAAGTTGATTTACTTATGGGTCTTTCTTATTATGAATTTGTCTATAAACTATGTTGGCATTTTATAAAAGTGTGACTATTTTAGCATGTTTTGAGCTATGAATCTTTGATCTATCTTAAGATTTAATGAAGGGTTTTGATTTAATCTATGCTGGCATTTTATAAAAGTGTGACTATTTGCAGTGGATTGATTTGCTTCAAGAAATATTGCATGATTTTACTCTTTAATTGCATGTTTTTACACTAGCTTTACACACCTATCAAGTGTTTGATAAAATTTTCAATTTAGGGTTGTCGAGTTATTGATGGTCTATTGCATGGCTTATGAGTTAAGTGGCTTATGGTGATGAAAGGAATGTATACATGAGTGTGCATTACCACCCTAATAAGGTTAACATTATGGTCCTAGGGTGTCTATGCATAGCCTAGCATATATGGATGATGGTGGTGAAGAGATGATTAGGAAGGTCCAATCATTGGTTAAATTAGGAGTTAGGTCGGAAGAGGATAACAATGGTGGTGCAGTGGTGGCTAATAGTTCTTAATCTTCATTGATTTAGAAGGTAAAGGCTTTGGTTAGATATGTTACGATAGAAGTTTTCTCCCAAGGGAGAGATGGTGTCATTAGATACTAAGGTAGGTCATGTGTGCTTGTGTTGATGATTGGGCTCACTTAGAAGTCTAATCCATGGAGGGTATGGTCTGGAATAACCTAAATTCATACATGAGGGTAAGGAGTACAACATTGTTCATGATCCTTCATGTAAATACGAGTAAGTCAGTAGTATTGATCCATATATGAGGATAAGGTATACAATATAGTTCATAACCCTTTCATGTAGAAATTGGACATGTATTAGAGCATAAGGCATATAACATAGTTAATGACTCCTTCTAGTAGGCTTCAAAATTCATAAAAGCATATACCTTAGCACAAGGACTCAAAAACTCATCAAACTCCCAAGAACACAACAACATGAGAGCCCAACAATTCACTTGCAATGCCATAGGTGCTTTACATGATTTAAACATACATATATACGTTCCTTTCATCACCATATGCCACTTGACTCATAAGCCATGCAATAGACAATCAATAACTCAAGAAATCTAAACCAGACATTTTATCAAACACTTGGTGGGTCTATAAAGCTAGTGTAAAACCATGCAATTGATGAGTGAAATCATATAAAAAAATTCAATGTAAAACAACCGACCAACACTTAGTAATACAATCATGAAATATACATCAAATACCCTTCAATAAATCTTAAGATACATTGAAGATTCATAGGTAAAAACATTCTTCAACAGTCACACAGCATAGTTCATAGTCAAATTCATAATAAGTAAGACCTATAAGTAAGTCAACTTAGAAACATGAGTTTTATGCGAAAAAGAAGCTTAGGCACTATGGGTGAAAGGACCCAATAGCTGAAACCCACATACTTTGACTTTGGAGAATTCCCTGAAGAAGATTTGGATGGAGGCTTGAAGCTTGGATGAATTCTTTATGATCTGGAAAGAGATTTGGCACTTGAAGTTTGAGAGAAATATTAGTCTAAGTGTTTGCAAGGGGTTTGGAGAATGTCTTGTATGATATGAAGATGAAATATGGCTAAATATAGGTATTTTCACGTATAGGAAGATTTAGGACAAAAACCCAAAAGCCTTGGACCGAACTAATAAGACTGGCACAAAATACACTATGATGCGCCCTTGGCGCATCACGCCTAGGGTACGATTTCTCCATGGCCTCCATGACTAGATCTAGACCTAAAAAAGCCATTTATCCCATTTCAAACCACCAAATCGGTGATCTACAATGCGTACCATTGAGGGCCTCAAAAGGAGACATACTAATGCTAGAATAATAGATATTATCATAAGAAAACTCAGTCAATGGAAGATGATAATCCCAACTACTTAAACTCCAATACACAAGCTCTAAGCATATCCTCAAGACTTTTGGTAGTTCTTTTGACTTAGCTATCCATTTGAGGGTGAAAGGTCGTACTAAGCTTAACCTTGGTACCAAGAACTCTTTGGAAGGACCTCCAAAAGTGTGAAATGAATTGAGCACCACGATCCAATATGATGGACAATGGCACCCCATGCAATCTAACCAATTGATAAATGTACAATTTCGCAGATTCTTCGGATCCATAAGTAGTCTTAACAGGTAGGAAATGAGCTACCTTTTTCATTCTATCAACCACAACCTAAATAGAATCAAATCCCTTTATAGTCTTACGTAACCCAACCATAAAATCCATATAAGTTTCCTCTCATTTCCAAGTAAGAGTCTCTATGTCTTGGGTTAGGCCACCCTTCCTTAGGTGTTAAGCTTTGACTTGTTGGTAACTATGATAACTGGATACAAATTTGGAAATGTCTTTCTTCATACCTCCCCACCAAAACACATATGTCAAATCTTTATACATCTTTGTAGAACCGGGGTGAACAGAATAGGAAGAATTATGAGTCTCATCAAGAATCTTCTCTCCAAGACATCAACATTAGGCACACATAACCTACCTTGGTACCTAAGGACACCATATCCCCCTTGGGAGAAAACGTCCACCTTGTCATCTCTCACTAAGGCCTTCAATTCAAACAAGGAGGGATCAAGGTCTTGCTTTGCTTTTACCTCATCAACCAAGGAAGATTTTGAACCATCAATAACCACAATACCACCATTATTGGCCTCTTCCAACCTAACCCCCAATCTAGACAACCAATGAACCTCCCTAGACACTTCTTTGCCCCCATCATTAACATAATGTAGGCTACCATAGACACCCTACTAAAAGCATCGACCACAATATTAGCCTTACCAGGATGATAATATACACTCATATCATATTCCTTAAAAAGCTCTAACCACTTTCTTTGCCTCAAGTTGAGATATTTTTGAGTGAACACATATTGGAGACTCGTATGATCGGTGAACATATCAAAATGCACTCCATACAAGTAATGACGCCAAATTTTTAAAGCAAAAACTATTGTGGCCAATTTAAGATCATGAGTAGGATAATTCATTTCATGCAACTTGAATTTTCTAGAAGCATAGGCTATCACCTTACCATTTTGCATCAAAGCATAACCTAAACCAACCCTTGAGGCATCACAATATACAACAAACCCCTCCAAGCCTTCAGGTAGAGACCAGATAGGAGCAAAGACAATCTTATCCTTGAAGGTTTGGAAACTCTTTTCAGACTCATCGGTCTACACAAACTTAGCCTTCTTCTGAATCAAATTAGTCATGGGAGACACAATAGAAGAGAACCCATTCACAAACCTCCAGATATAACTCGCTAAGCCTAAGAAGCTCCTAATATCCGATAGAGTCAATGGTCTAAGCCAATTTCGAATCACTTCGTCGTATTAGGATCCACCTTAATACCATCCCCCCAAATCACATAACCTAGAAAGATAACCTCTTTCAACAAAAATTCACATTTCTCATACTTAGAATACAACTTCTCTTCCCTCAATATTTGTATCACCATCCTCAAATGACTCACATGCTCCACCTCACTATTAAAGTAGATCAAGATATCATCAATGAAACCTACCACCAACAAATCAATGCAGGGTTTAAAGTCCCTATTCATAAGATCCATGAAGATGGTTGGTGCCTTGCTCAACCAAAAAGACATAACAACAAACTTATAATGCTCGTCCGCGAAGGCCGTCTTAGGAATGTCATGCTCCCTCACCTGCACTTGATAAATACCCAGACCGATAATCAATCTTAGACAAGACTCTTGCCCCTTGAAGTTAGTC
This sequence comes from Solanum sejunctum, assembly GCA_025642045.1. Lineage (NCBI taxonomy): Eukaryota > Viridiplantae > Streptophyta > Magnoliopsida > Solanales > Solanaceae > Solanum > Solanum sejunctum. The sequence continues at coordinate 11,725 of JAOTQJ010143761.1, read as the reverse complement.
AAACAAATCATCAATCCATGGTAGAGGGTACTTATTCTTGATGGTAACCTTACTAAATTGAAAATAGTCAATGCACATTCTCAGAGATCCATCCTTCTTCTTCACAAATAACACCGGTGCACCGCAAGGTGATTGTCTAGGCCTAATAAATTCCTTCTCCCATAAATCCCTCAATTGCTCCTTTAACTCCTTTAACTCCGTTGGGTCCATACGATAAGGGGAAATATAAATGGGTTGAGTATCGAAAAGGAGGTCTATACAAAGTCTATATCCCTTTCAGAAGGAAGACAGGGGAGGTCATTTGGGAATACATTGAGGAATTCATTAATTACCAAAACCGACTCTATAGGAAGGATTTTGGACTAAACATCCCTAACTCTCACAAGATAATAGAGAAACCCCTTAGAGATCAACTTTTGGGCTTTAATGCAAGAGATAAACCTACCCTTGACTACCATGTATGACTCTCCCACTCAAGGATGTGTTCATTGGGGAATTAGAATTTGACCCTACGGGTTCTATAATTAATAGAGGCATAATGTGCATATAACCAATCCATCCCAATAATGATATCAAAATACACCATATCTAACTCAACAAGATAACAAGGAAATATTTAATGAAAGAAGCAAATGGGACAATTTCTACAGACCTTTCTAGCAACAATAGTGAAATGACTCCAAAAAGTGCCAAAAATGTGCCTCAAAATGTTAAAAATTTTAAATTTCATATATCTCAATATTTGTGTGTGAGATCAGAAATCTGACTTCATATTCTAGTTTAAGGGGAAAATATTAGGGGAAGAAGGGTCTAACCCCGATTAAAGAGCAAGCGATAGTAATTTCATTTTTCCAAAAATTGCTTTTCCAGTACCTGTCCGTGATGGTACCGCAACACGCCTTCAACGTGGAAATGTGTGAATTCAGTCACTGTGATAGGTCCATGTCCATGATATGGACCTGTGTAGTTTCTTCCTAGTTATTTTCTATGCGGTCCAAGACTTTTGGGTCTTAGGCCTAAGTATTCTTAAACATGTTTTTACCTATAAACAGCCATATTTCACCCTCATATCATCCTAAACATTCCCCAATATCCTCTCAAATACTTAGTCATATTTTTCACTCCCAAATTCAAGTCTCAAAACCCTCATCCAGAACTAAGGATTTTTCTAAGCTTCAAGCCTCCATTTTCAATCTTCATCAAGGGCTTCTTCAAAACTAAGGTATGTAGGTTTTAGCCATTTGGTTCTTACATCCATGGTGCCCTAATCTCCTTATTACTTAATTTACATGATTTAAAGTTGATTTTACATTTGGGCTTACTAGTATGAACATTTCCATGAACTATATTAAAGCTATATAAAGTTGTGACTGATTTGCTGTATTTTGCGCTATAAATCTTGAATCAATTGTAAGATTTGATGAGGAGTTTTGATGTATGTCACTTAAGGGTGTTGGAAGGTATTGATTGATGGTTTTATAATAGATTCTCTTGCATGTTTCATCTCTATAATTCATGGCTTTATACTGGTATTACACATCGTCAAAGTATTTAATAAAATGTTTGAATATGGTTTATTGAGGAATTGAATGTCCAAAGCCTTAGATATGATATGAATGATGTTATAATAATGAATTGAGACTATTTATATGACAAATTTTATATCAATTTTTGCATTACACCATGCCCAATGTCGGGAGACCAAGAGCTTGTGTAACCTAGATAGGGATTCGTACTCATCAACCTAGTGATAGGTTTGTACGTCACCAGTAGGGTGATGGGTGGCATCATCATCCACCTATACAGGGGTTTGTACTCATCAACCTAGTAAGGTGTTTTTACCTCACCACCTAAGTAATGGGGTGGCATCATCACCAACCTACCAAGGGATTTGTACTTTGGAAAGTTAGATTGGCCTCTTCTACATATATGAGAACTTATATGAGCATAATTTATCATGAGTTATTTATGCATTGATCATACTGTTATATTATGCTTATTGCCTATGGTTATGCATTTTGATTATGATTCATATGTCTTGTTACATTACGTCCTGCATACTTAGTACATTCAAATGTACTAACGCATACTCTTGCCTACATGATATCACCAAGTAGGAACTGGTGCCCAAGTTGATCATCCTCCTTTTCGCATGTCTAGTTCAGTACTACTCGAGCTAGTTGGTGAGTCCTCCACTTTGGGAACCTTAGTCTATGTTGCTCTTATTATGTATTGAGACACTCTTCTTTGTTGTCTATTTTGACTATTTAGGTAATAAGCGTAGTTGCTTTTACTTGGACCTTGCTCTTATCTAAGTATTAGAAGTGTTTATTGTACATATTATGTATCTATGACATGATCTTTAACTCTTTGTCTCTTATTTTTGATATTATGCAAGCTTTCCCCTTAGCCTCTTTGCCCCCATTATTACTCCTTATGTCTTTTACATGCTTCCACGACCAATGATGTGTGATGACAAGTTAAGAGGCTTGTTTGGGGTTCCTTTAGATTCCCCATTCGACGTGATGTCTAGTCCTCAGGCTTACGTCGTGTCAAACTTGGTATCAAGCACTAGCTTGATCGATCCTCAGAGTTCAACACACTACGTCAATTAGATTCCTATTCATGGTTATGAAGCATGCCATGACTATGAATAGAAGTCTATGAGACATTTTAGAAAATATTTTCCTTCTTCACATTCTAGGTCATGCTATAGAGTTGTGTTAATGTTTCCCCCCCTTACAATTGTTCTCTGCTATGCTAGATTGTGCCAAACAATCAAGGAAGAAGGGCATTATCTCTCGAGGAGCAACCTACCAATGGTGGGCTCTGGGATGCTCTCACTATGCTTGCCTAAGTTGTGGCCAACCAAGTCAATCAAGGGGCCCAAGCCCCTCATGCTACTAAGCCGGGAGCTAAGGTAAGGGACTTTATCAAGATGAATCTTTTAGTGTTTTATGGGTCAAAGCTGAAGATCCACAAGAGTTCATTAATGAGTTCTATAAAATTTTGAATATCATGGGTGTTAGGCCGAATAAAAAGGCAGAGTTAGCAGTGTACCAACTCAAAGGGGTAGTCCAAATATGGTGTGATCAACAGAAAGAGTTAGAAGTAAATTTGTAATGTGGTTCTTTGGGAGGAGTTTAAATTGACTTTTCCTGAATCAAGTTTTCCCTCTTCAGCTTAGGGAAACTATGTAGTAGAGTTCATGAACTTGAACCAAGGTGCGATGAATGTGAGGGAGTATGCTCTCAAGTTTATTTTACTTTCAAAGTATGCTCCTTATTTCTTAGTCGATCCTAGATCTAAGATGAATAAGTTTGTGATAGGGGTCTCTAACTTAGAGAGTGAAGAATGCCGGTCTGCCATGCTAATTGGTGACATGGATTTGCCTCAATTAATGACATATTTTGAGCAAATAGAATAAGAAAAATTGAGGAAGAGAAGGGGGCATGAGACCAAGAGGGATCGTCTTGGGCGTAAGTTCCAAAGGGGTGGAAGGTTCCATTAAGGCCAAGGAACTTCTCATGCTACTAATAGTGGGTTTGCCAATGACTTCCCTATACCTCAAGATATTGGTGTTGTGGCTCCTGTTGATGTGTGTCCTACATATGGGAAGACCCATAGGGGCCCTTGTTTGAAGGGTTCTAATGCATGCTTTAGTTGTGGGGAGCTTGGTCACAAAAAGGTGGATTTTCCAAGAAACCATCGTAAAGGCTGGGGTGCAAATGCGATTCCATTGTGTAGAGGTGGCACACAAGGTGGTGCCCTAAGGCACAAAAGGTTTATGCTCTACATGAGAGGCATGGGGTTGGTGAGGTTCCCGATGTTGTTACCGATATGTTGAAAATACCTAACTATGATGTGTATGCTTTGATTGATCTGGGTGCCACTCTTTCCTTTGTTACTCTTTTTGTTGCTAAAAGGTTCCATGTTGACCCTGAGTTGTTTATTGAGTCATATGAAGTGTCTACTCCTATTGGTGCTTCTATTGTTTCTAAAAAAGTTTTTAGAAGTTGTCCTATTTTCATTTTACATAAGTTGTTGCCTTGTGATCTTGTTGAATTAGAGATGGTAGATTTTGAAGTCATTCTTGGGATGGATTGGTTGCATGCCCACTATGCTTCAATTGATTGTAGAACCCGTGGGGATAGTTTCAATCCCTAAAGAACCCGTCCTTGAGTGGGATAGTCAAGATGTGGTGGTCAAGGGTAGATTCATTTGTTTCATTAAAACCTGTAAGTTGATCTCTAAGGGGTGTGCTTACCATGTTGTGAGGGTTAAATATGTGGAGTCTAAAGTCCCTTCCACAGAGTTGGTTTCGATTATAAATGAGTTTCTTGATGTCCTTCCAAATGACCTTCCCGATGTCCCTCAAAAGGAGGTAGATTTTTGCATAGATCTTCTTCTCGATACTCAACCCATTTTTATTCCCCTTTACCGTATGGCCCCGACGAAGTTAAAGGAGTTAAAGGAGAAATTAAAGGATTTGTTGGAGAAGGGATTTATTAGACCTAACCAACTTTGGGGTGTGCCAGTGATGTTTATAAAGAAGAAGGATGTGTCCATTAGGATGTCTATTGACTATCGACAACTCAATAGGGCCACTATAAAGAATAGATATCCTCTTCGAAGAATTGATGATTTGTTTTACCAATTGCATGGGGCTAGCTATTTCTTTAACATTGATCTTAAGTCCGGGTATCATCAAGTGAGGCTGAGGGAATTTGTTATTTCTAAAATGTCTTTCCAGACTAAGTATAGGCATTATGATTTTGTTGTAATATCTTTTGGGTTGACCAATCCACTGGCCATTTTCATTGACCTAATGAATAAAGTCTTCAAACCCTACCTTGATTCCTTTGTTATGGTCTTTATTGATGATATATTGATCTATTCACATGTTAAGGAGGAGCATATGTGTCATTTTTAGAGTTGTGTTGCAAAGATTAAGGGAGGAGAAATTGTATGCCAAATATGACAAGTGTGAATTTTTTTTGAAGGAAGTTGCATTCTTGGGTCAGGTGGTGTTGTGAGATTGTATTAAGGTAGATCCTAAGAAACCCAATGTGATTAGAAATTGGCCTAGACCATTGACCCCGTCGGATATTAGGAGTTTCTTGGGTCTAGCGGGTTATTATAGAAGGTTTGTGAATGGGTTCTCCTCCATTGCTTCCCCTATGACAAAATTGACTCAAAAGAAGGTTAAGTTTGTGAGGACCGATTAGTGTGAGAGGATCTTCCAAATGTTAAAAGACCTGCTTCTGTCTACTCTCATATTATCACTATCGAATGGACTTGAGGGCTTTTTTGTTATTGTGATGCTTCCTGGGTTGGTTTGGGTTGTGTGTTCATGCAAAATGGTAAGGTCATAGCTTATGCTTCTAGATAACTCAAGGTACATGAAAGGAACTACCCTACCCATGATCTAGAGTTGTCTGCCATTTGTATTTGCATTAAAGATTTGGCATCACTATTCGTATGGGGTGGATGTTGATGTGTTCACCGATCATAAGAGCCTCCAATATGATTTAACTCAAAAAGACCTCAACTTGAGGCAAAAAAAGTGGCTAGAACTTCTTAAGGACTATGACATGTCATCTTGGTAAGGAAAATGTTACGGCAAATACTTTGAGTTAGATGTCCATGGGTAGCCTAGCTCATGTTGATGGTAGTGGACAAGAGAAAGCCAGGGAGGTGCATCAATTTTCTAGATTGGGGTGTAAATTGGAAGAGGTTAGTGATGGTGGTGTTGCTATTGTTGATAGTTCCAAATCTTCATTGGTTGATGAGGTGATAGAAAAACAAGATCTTGATTCCTCCTTGGTTGAATTGAAGTCCTTGGTTAGAGAGGGCAAAGTAGAGGGTTTCTCCCAAGTGGGAGATGGCTCACTTAGGTACCGAGTAGGTTGTATGTTCCTTATGTTGATGCTTTAAGAGAGAATATCCTTGATGAGGCCCATAATTCTTCTTATTCAATCCACCCTGGTTCCACCAAGATGAATAAAGATGTAAGGTACGTGTATTGGTGGGGATGCATAAAGAAGGACATTACAAATTCTTTTTTGATTGCCATAGTTATCAACAAGTCAAAGCCGAGCATCAAAGGCTTGATGGCCTAACCCAAGACATAGGATCCTACTTGGGAGTGGGAGGTGATTAATATGGATTTTGTGGTTGGGTTGCCCAAGACTAGAAAAGGTTTTGATTCCATTTGGGTTGTGGTTGATAGGATGACGAAATCGGCACATTTTCTATCGGTTAAAACAACATATGGGGCTGAAGAGTATGCAAGGTTGTACATCCATGAGTTAGTGAGGTTACATGGAGTTCATTTTTCCATCATAACGGATCATGGTACACAATTTACTTCATCTTTTGGAGGTCTTTTCAAAGGGGTCTTGGTACAAAAGTTCACCTTAGTGCGACCTTTCACCCTCAAATGGATTGCAGAGCCGAAAGAACCATTCAAACACTTAAATATATGCTTAAGGCATGTGTATTAGAGCTTAAGGGTAGTTGGGATGACCATCTTCCTTTGATTGATTTTGCATATAGCAATAGCTATCACTCTAGCATTGGTATGCCTCCTTTTGGGGCTCTTTATGGGAGATGCTGTAGATCACCTGTTAATTGGTTTGAGGTTGGAGAGGTAGCTTTATTGGGATTGGATCTAGTTATGGAGGCTCTTGAGAAGGTTAGGATGATTAGGAAATGGTTGAAAAGAGCCCAAAGTTATCAAAAATCCTATGCCAATGTGAGAAGGAGAGACCTTGAATTCAAAATGGGTGAATAGGTCTATTTAAAAGTTTCTGCAATGAAAGGTGTGGTCTGTCTTGGTAGAAAAAAGCAAAAATTGAGTCCAAGATATGTTGGTCCTTATAAGATGATAAAGAAGGTTGCAAGGTAGCTTACGAATTGAAGTTGCCTAGTGAAATGAAATTGGTTCATCCGGTGTTTCATGTCTCTATGTTAAGAAAATGTGTTGGTGATACTAATGCTATTATGCCTCTTGATGTTGTGGGTGTTGTTGAAGATAACTTGACTTATGAGGCGGTTTTGGTTATTATTTTTGAAGTGAAAAGATTGAGGAACAAGGAGGTTGCATCCGTTAAGGTCCTTTGGAGGAACAAACAGGTCGAAGGTGTTACATGGGAGGCCAAAGCAGACCTGCGTAAATGGTATCCTTATCTTTTCTACTGGAGTCCAGCCTAAGTTACTAATTCTAAGTCCCCTACGGGATTTCAGGTCTTATATTTCCGCCCCTATGCCATTCATATGCATTCATTTTCAAGTTGGAAATTTTTTGACGATTTCACACTTATGATGAGATTTTGAAAATGGTATTTTAAATGTAATGGTGCATTCTTGTTGGGGCTAATTTCTTTATCATCACTCTTGTCACGTATGCTTCTTTTGCATTCAAGGATGAATGTTCCCAAGGGGGAGATATTGAAACGACCCAAACAAGTGTCTAAAAATGTCCCTTAGAATGCCCAAAAATTTAAATTCTATATATCTCGAAACCCATGCGTGATGTCAAAAATTCGACTTTATATTCTTGTTCAAGGAGTGAAATTAAGGGAAAGAAGGGTCTAACCGCTATTAAAGAGCAAGCGAATAGCAATTTCTATTTTCTAAAAATTTCTTATCCAGTGTATGCCCGTAATGGCATCGCGACATGCCTCCATCGCGGACATCTGTTAATTCAATCATCATGACAGTTCCACGATGTGGACCTGTGTAGTTTCTGCCCAGTTATTTTCTGTACAGTCCAAGACTTTTGGGTCTTGGGCCTAACTTTTTCGAAATGTGTTTTCACATATACTTAGCCATATTTCACCCTCATATCATCCTAAATATTCGCCAATATCCTCTCAAACACTTAGCCATTTTTTTCTCTCCCGAATTGAAGTCTTAAAACCCTCATCTAGAACTAAGGATTTTCTTCATGCTTCAAGCCTCCATTTTCAATCTTCATCAAGGGCTTCATAAAAATAAAGATATGTAGGTTTTTGCCATTGGTTTCTTCTACCCATGGTACCCTAATCTCTTTTTCAATCAATTTGGATGATTTAAAGTTGATTTTACAATTTAGTTCACTTTTATGAATATGTCTATGAACTATTTTAAATCTATATAAAGTTGTGACTATTTTGCTATGTTTTGAGCTATAACTCTTGAATTTATTGTAAGATTTGATAAGGGATTTTGATGTATATTTCTTGAGTGTGTTTCATGGTGTTGATTGATGATTTCACAACGAATTTTCTTGCATGATTACATCTCTAGAATTCATAGTTTTATACTCGCATTACACACCCTCTAAGTGCTTGATAAAATATCCGGATGTTGTTTCTTGAGGAATTGAAGGTCAAAGCATGAGATATGATATCAATGATGTTATGATGATGAAATGAGCTTTATATATAATGAATTCTAGATAAAGTGTTGGATTAGATCATGCCCAATGCAGGGGGATGAAGAGCCTATGTAACCTAGATGGGGGGTCATACTCATCAACCTAGTGAGGGGTTTGTACGTTACCACCAGGGTGATAGGGTGGCAACATCATCAACCTATATAGGGGTTTGTAGTCATCGACCTAGTAAGGCATTTGTACCTCACCACCTAAGTGATGGGGTGGCATCATCCCCAACCTACCAAGGGGTTTGTACTTTGGAAAGCTAGATTGGTCTATTCTACACATATTATATCCTATATGAGCTTGATTTACTTAAAAATATTTTACTTATGCACTAATCATACATGCCATATTGTTATATTATGCCTATTGCCATTGTTATGCATTTTGATTATGATGTTTATCTCTTATTGCATTGCATCATACATACTTAGTACATTCAAATGTACTAACGCATACTCTTTCCTACGTGATATCTTCATGTAGGAACTGGTGGTTGAGTATAACCTATCCAAGGATGGACCCAATACAGTTTTACCACTGATCAGTTGGTCATTTGTTTTACAGCTGTGCACAGATTATACAGTAAAGGTAAAGTAATATAAAGGACATAAAGTACAAGATTCCACCGTATAACTAAGGGTGGTCCCTATTCTGCCACAGATGCATAGTTTTATTTGAGTTATTACATTATATACAGTATGTCCTGCCTTATATACTCAGTACATTATCTTGTACTGACGTACCTTACGGAGGACCTGCATTTCATGCTATAGGTACAGGTGCTAGTAGATCTCCCCAGTAGAAGTGCAATATATTCAGTTGTTGTTACCAAGCTCTAGCTTACTTTGGGGCTTTGTATATGTATAGAGCTTATGTGTTTTGATTGCACAGTTTGTTAAGGCAATGCCTGTCCTGACCCTTATCAGCTGTTTTTCTTTATTTATAGGCTTTGTAGACTATGTAAAGTAAAGTTTGGTCATGTCTCATACTTTAAATACTTTGGCCCTAACGGCCTAGTCCTATGCACTCCTGTTTGACTTTTTATCACTGTTTATCTTCTTAAAGGCATGTTAAATGCAAAACCCCCTTATAGAATGTATACAAAGCGCATAGTTACAGGTTGGTTCTCCCGAGCCTTATCGGCAATAGGTGCCAGTACTCCCTAATGGGACTTTGGGATATGACAGAAGTGGTATCAGAGCGGGTCGTCCTAGGGAGACTACAAAGCCGTTTCTATGTAGAATCTTGTTTATCGATGTGTTGTGCCCCATATTTATAAGCAGGACGCTGCATGACATTTAGGAGTTGTTACTTTTCTTTCTATTCTTTAGATCGTGCCATAAAGTAAAGTGTAATAGGGGTTAAAAGGAAGGGAATAGAAGTGGTGGTTGGTATACCCAACCAGGTGAGACAGCAAAATGAGATTTGATAGGAGTCTTTGTCACAAACATCTCCAACTCCGCCAGTTCCTAATAAACCAAAGAGTAGTGAAATTCTCCTAGAGCCACCTATTGATGCTACCATGCAGGATCTGAGAAATGCAGTCCAACTATTGACACATATAGTTGTTGGTCAAGGTCAAAGGTAGGAAGGTCCAGTTATGGGTACAGGTGGTACAAATAGGGCATCTGGTACCAAGATACGTGATTTTCTTAATTTGGACCCTCCAACCTTCACTGGGTTATATCCTAATGAAGACCCCTAGGACTTTATTGATCAGATTCAATGTACTTTAGATGTTATCCACGTGAGTGGTACAGATGCAGTCGAGTTAGCAACATATAAGCTGAAGGGTATGGCTGTATTGTGGTATGAAGCTTGGAAACAATCTAAGGGTATAGATGTACGTCCAACTACCTAGAAAGAGTTCAGATAGGCATTTCTTGACCATTATATGCCATTAGAGATCCGAGAGGCCCGTACAGATCAATTCCTAAATCTCACTAAGGGAATATGAGTGTGAGGGAGTATGCCTTCAATTTAATTCCCTGGCAAGGTATACTCTTAATGTGGCTCCTACAATAGCAGATAGAGTTCACCGATATGTAGATGGATTGGATGTGTATCTGGTCAGAGACTGCACTATTGCTTCCTTGAATAAAGATATATATATAGCAAGAATGCAGGCTTCTGCATAGAAATTGGAGGATCAGAGGCAGAGGAGAAGGACATAAGAGTTGGAGAGGGGGTAAACCTACAAGGCAGTTTGAACCACCCTATAGTGATCTCAGGCCTCGATTTGCTAATAGACCACCTAGGCCATCCTTCTCCTACTCTACAGTCAGTGGTCCACCACAACTTCAAGGGCCTAGAAGTAATCAGTTTGGTCAATGAGGTGAGGTACAGGGTACACAAACAATAGGATATTTAATAGGACAGCAAATGACACCTAAGCAACCTTGTAAACAGTGTGGAAGGAGTCATCTGGGTATATGTCATGTTGGAACAGATGTTTGCTATTTGTGTGGTATGCCAGGGCATATGATAAGGGATTGCCCAAGGAGACGTATGGGTGGTATGGCACAATTTGTTGGGTCAGTTGCTGCATCGTCATCATTAGTTACTCCAAGAGGTAGGGGTCAACAAGCACCTATAGGTCATGGTAGAGGTATTATAGGGACAGCTAGCTCTAGCGGGGTGCAGAATTGCACTTATGCACTGGGGAGTCGATAGAATTTGGAAACTTTGCCTAATGTGGTTAAGGTACATTGTCCATCTTTTCACATAAGGTATATGCATTAATTGAACCTAGTTCTGCACTATCATACATCACTCTATTAGTTGCTAGGAAGGTTAAGAAAATACCCAAATTATTGAACAAACCATTTGAAGTATCTACACCAACTAGTGAATTTATTATGGCTAGAAGGGTTTATTATGACTGTGTAGTAACTGTTTGTGACCGTGACACCTTGGCTAATCTTATTGAGTTAGAAATGCTGGAAATTGATGTTATTATGGGTATGGATTGGTTAGCTTCTTGCTATGCCACTGTGGATTGCCGAACTAAGTATACTTCCACTTTCCAAATGAGGTAGTTCTTGAATGGAAAGGTAATGTTGGGGCACCAAAGGGGAAGTTTATGTCTTACTTTAAGGCTAAAAAGATGATATCGAAGGGGTATATATGTCATTTAGTTAAAGTAAGGGATATGAAGAAAGAATCACCAACTCTTCAGTCAGTTCCAGTAGTGAATAAATTTGTTGATGTTTTCCTTGAGGAACTCCCAGGATTACCTCCTGAACGAGAAATAGATTTTGGTATTGACTTACTTCCAGGCACTCAACCTATTTCTAT
>JAOTQJ010143750.1:1893-35963 GCA_025642045.1 Solanum sejunctum | reverse complement strand
TCATAACCATTAATTAACATAAACAACAACAAAGCTTAACATACCTTCCAAGACTTTATTACACCCAAAACTTTCATCCCGACAAATTACGCGTTTTCTCGACAAACCAACGCCACCACGCTACTTAGGGGCTTCAATATACCAAGTTTGAAGCATCAAATAATCGAAAACACGAAAAAATCGAATTTTTTTAGGGTTACTGTAGCAACCCGAGACCTCTATCTTGTGGAATAAAGTTTCAATTTTTTCTTCTAAGTATAGAGTTGTATATCTTGCACAAGATATACACACATATATATTGGCATACACTCACCCACTTGTACCAATCAAAACAAGACACCCACCTTGACCCCACATCCCTTTTTATTCTTAAGGTCCTAACTTAAGTAAAATGTTACATTTGGTCCTAAACTTTATTAAATTGAACCAATTAAGGACGTTTGGGGTTTTAATTACGTTGCGGGTCCTAACAATACTCTCTCAGCAGTGTTCCTGAAAGTAGATGGGGGCATAATGACGTAGCTTTTGTTCTTGTTGATGAGTTGTCTTAACACATCTTCACAAGTAGACAACACACTCATAATTAATTCTAGGGATCTGCTCCTCCTAGAAGTAAAAATAATAGTGTCATCTACAAAGATCAAATGATTAATCTTTGGTCCTTTCTTTTCTATCTAAAAGCCATGAAAATTAGGATTCTGATGCAAAGCATGAATCAATCTACATGAGATCTCAGCAACAATGATAAAGAGAGACATGCGTAATGGATCACCTTGTTTAAGACCTATGGTGGAGTGAAAGAAACCATATATGGCCCCATTAATAATAATGGAATATCAGCTATTAGACATAATTCTCCACACCATATCTATAAACCTCTCACCAAATCCATTTTCCTCACAACAATAAAAATGTAGGACCAGGACACTCTTTCATAGGCTTTAGCCATGTCAAGCTTAAAATCTACATTGCATCTTGTGATAGGCTTTTTGCTCTGATGAATTATTTCCTGTGCTAACAAGATTTTATCTGAGATGCTTCTCCATTTAACAAAACCTAACTAATTTAATGATATCACCTTAGGAAGGATAGGGGCCAATATAAGATTTAACAGTTTAGAGATAATTTTATTGACAAAATTACATAAATTGATTGGTCTAAATTGTGTAAGCTTTGAAGGATTACTGTTTTTAGGAAGTAATGCCAAGTAAGCATGAGTGAAGTACTTGGGCAAAAACTAACCACTGGAGAATGCATAGACCACAGCTAGTAGGTCATGGTTGATGATGTTCCAACAGGATTGGAAGAACCAACCATTCATCCTATTTTGTCCAGAAGCTGAGTGAGGACTTAGAGAGAACACAATATTTTTTAGTTCATCCATTTTGGCATTTGCTGGAGTATATCATTCTAACACTGAGTGATCATACCAGTAATACATTCTCACACATCTTCATTCATAGGACAGTCAACACCTGTGAAAATATGTTGAAAATGAGAAATAGCTGCATCAGCAATCTGCTCATCCCGAGGAACCCACTCCCCATCCTCATCTTGCACTTTATAGATGAATTACTATCTCCTTTTACCCCTCAGTAGTGTATGAAAATACTTAGCGTTAGCATCCCCTTCCTTAAACCAATGCAACTGAGCCTTCTATTTCATTATGGACTCCTCTATTTTCAGAAATCTTATATACTCAACATTAATTTTTGGAAGGTGGGATTTATTAGTCTCATTATTCTGTATAATCAACTCCTCTTTTTGCATTTCTAACTTTTTCTTCATGATCTTTCACATTAGCATGGATGTTCCCAAAAGCATTTCTAAACCATCTATTGAGGGTATTAGAGAGCCTCTGGAGTTTCTGATGGAATATCCACATAGCATCCCCATCCGCAGGTCTTTCCCAGTAATTCTTCATTATTTCTAGAAACTCTAGTTGATCATCCCAAAAATTTAAGAACTTGAAATAGTTGGTAATATTATCATACCTTATAGATATCTCTATCAAAAAAGAGCAACTGTTTTAACCCACAATAGACAAATTAGTAATAGTAAAAAAAGGAATGATCTCCAACCATTTATCATTCACCGTAGCTCTATCAACTCTCTTTCAAATTCTGAATAGAGGACCCCTGTTATTGCACTAGGTGAACTTTTGTCCAATAAAACTAATGTCTGCAAGTCCACAACCTTCAATAACCCCAATGAACTCCAAGATTTTCTTTATATTATAAGGTATTCCACCTTGTTTTTCATCAGTAGCTGTGATGATATTGAAATGACCCATAATACTCCAAGGCCAATCTGTATGACTATTGGAAATCTTTAACATCATATCCCATAAAGTTTTCCTTAATAAATCCTTGCATTTAGCATAAACGAAGGTAGTAACATACTTGTGAGGAAGCTAAGAGTGCTGAATCTCACATGTAACCTACTGCTCATCATTTTCTATCACCTTGTAGTTCACAGCTTGATCCCAAGACACCCAAATCTTACCATTAGTGTTGCAAGAAGCCTAATCCATACCTAAGTGGTTCCTACATCTTTGTAGGTATGAATTATTAATAAATAGTTCCAAGATAACAATCATGGAGAGATGGTGAATAACTTTGAGAGAATGAATCCTTTCCAAAGCACCTTGGGTATTAAACCCCTAGCATTGTAAATTATTGTACTAATTATTGTGAAGATTTGGAAGTGAAGAGCCTAGTGTTGGGCTTGCCTGCAGTGAGAGGGTGTTTGGTACTATTTTTTTGGTTTGTCTATAACATGATGAATCCTTCTTAGTGATAATCCATGCTACTTAGAAAGTTGTTAGAGGGACTGAATGCCATTATAAGTTATTCACATATGGAATCATTCTTCTCATCATCATTAATAGGCAAGTTATCAACTTCTGCCTCATGTTTTGAGTGAACCACAACATACTCATCATTCTCATTCTAAGTACTACTAGGCAGAGAAGGATTAGTATTGAACTGGCATACATTTGTGTTACTGCTAATGGGTCCCTACTCAAGGGAAGTATAAAAATGCACACCTAATGGAGTGACTAGAATAGGATTATAATCATCCACCACGATAAATCTCTTGTAATTTTCAAGATTTTGTTTATCTTCAAATGTACCAGACTGTAGCTTAACAGAATGGGGAGTAGTACCCCTTCCCCAAGAGACTCAACAAGTTTCTTCTTCAAGCATCCCTCCTTTTCTTACTAGCTTTATTCTTGCTTTTAGTGCCACTTGCACTTGCAACTGATCCTAGGTCCTTTGCTTTACCAACCTTCAAGTTAGAGATGGATTTAAGTTCAGACATAGAAATAGTATAATGACTATGTTGATTTCTTTCAGAATTATTATGTGAAAAATGGATCACATTATTCACATGTACATTGTCCCCTTGCAAATTCTAAAGTTACTTCACCCCCCAAGTACCCCGTCCTGTAGATTAGAGGTCTTCTACTATCCTTCCATCTACCCTACATTACCTACAATAGTAGCAATAGAAGAGATACTAATAGGAATTAAGGAAAGGGGTATAGAAACATCACATGAAATAGGGGCATCAGGGGTATGAAGATGATCTAGAATATTTGGATCAAGATCCATCTCATGGGATATTTTGTTAACACCTAGTCTCTTGGCTTGCTCATGCTGTATTGTTACAGTTCCCTCCTTTTGCTGATTAGTCTGTCTTTGGTCTTTCACTTGCCTTTTCTTGTTAGATTTTTCCTTTTGAACTTTCCACTGATCTTGACTAGGAGCTGCTTTCCCATTTTCATTATTCTTGTTCCCTGTTTGACTTTGATGTTTTTTCCCTTTCTTCCAATTCTCTTTTTATTTTAGTGCTACTTCATTAGTTGGTTTAACTACAAATTCTTCTTCTTTCTTCCTTCTTGAGTCTTCCTCCTTTTTTTGATCATACAATTAATGATGTAATGCCCTTGGTACTTGCTATGAACACAATATTTAGGAATATCCTCGTAATCGATGAATTATTATTTATGCATAGAAAAATCTTCTTTATCATACCCTAGCCAAACATATCGGGGTCTCTCTTTAGTGATGTCCATTGGTACTCTTTCTTTGGCTACACTACCCTTAGTCTTTTGAATAGAAGCAGAATCTAGGTATAATGCTTTACCAATCGAAGTAAGTAAATCTGTGAGAACCTCCATGTAATAACAATGCCAAGGAAGCTTAGGAAGAGTCACCTAAATTGGAATAATAGAGGTCTCCTCTTCAAGCCTAAAATTAGGGGTCTAAAGTTATAACCTCATCAATATTCCCTTAATGTACATTCTTTGCTTAGTCTACATAGTAATATGGTCAGCTTCATTATTAAGATCAATGTAGATGTGTCTATAATTGAAATGAGCAATTTTCTCACCCCTAATAAGCTGAGTCTGTGAAATAAAACTTCTTCTAATAACTTCCATTCTACGCATAGTGTTTGAGAATTTGACTATCAAATTATATCTGCACCTTTCTGCCAACTTTCCTATAAATTCATCCTTCTTACAGATAACTGCAGGGTGCCCTTGCTTTGTAGTAATCTTTGGAGGAGAAATAAATATAGAGATCTCATTCTTGGCCTAATTCATTCTCCACTTGATAGAAAAGGATTATACTACAATAGGAGGGGAAGGATCATTAGGCAACTGATTAGTTCTCCTATTTCCATGATTGGTTTTAACCATTTTATATCTGCTAACCTCCCTAACATTTACAGTTGTATCTCCATCTTATTAGGGTTGTACAACATCAAAATTAGAAGAACTTTTCATAGTAAAAGGCTTAATCTACCTAGACATATTACTTCTATTCTTAATAGCCTTGGGAATATCCCCTTTGGTTCTATCAGACCCTAAAATAACATCACCTTTCTCAATTGCACCATCGACACAAATAAGATTAAGAGAAACACTTTGATCATAGACATTAGAGTTAGGAAACTTACCCAATTTGGATTGGGAGTCATTAAGATCCCTCAAGCCTACCCCTTGATTCTTTTCCACACTTTTTTCAGCTTCCTACACCCTTGAAGCCTGCTAATAACCCAATTCAACATTCCCTTAGGCCTTGTCAACTGCATTTCCATTTTATTGCTAAGGATTTTGATCCCTCTTCGAGCCTAAACATTTATTCCCAAAAATAATGGGCATGTTAGTAACATCCATTTGACCTCTCTTCAGAATTTGAGCTTGGGCAAAATTCGGGCATTGGAAACTCTAATTTCGCAATTTAATGAAGATAGGACATTAAGTTTTGGGGCTTTTGGGTTTAGAAGAACCGCCTTGGTACCAAGAGTAGATTGGTATGCCCCTTGTCCTAGGAATTTACCCAAAGCTCCATCGTCATCACCGGCAATAGCTTTGCTGGTAAAATCACTGGTAGAAATGGCTCCAATTCCCCTGGTGGCTATGTTTGGGCCTGTATACTCTTTTCCCGTACATCATGTCTCACAACTATCCTAGGAGGAAGTTTGAATGTCAAGTAGCTATTCAGGCAAGTGTAAATTATTTCTCCCAAAAGTCGCCTGGTCTGATCTCTGAAATGGGATAATAGATAAGTTTGATTCTTTCACCATAGATGGATCTTAAGGTCTAGAATCATCTCCAACATCTAAGAAAACATGAAATTTCCCTATTCTAACTAGGGAAATAATTTCTTGAGCCTTCAATAGTTCCTCATGCGAAATAGCTCTAGTGATCACCTGATTAGAATGCAAATTTCTAGAACTGGGAAAATGATCCATGCGCGTGCTACACTAAAGAGATGCTCCATGGATGAGTGCCTATGGTGAACCTAGTCTGGTAGCCTGTCTTCCCCCGAAGGTGCCTCACTCGCTATTGTAGCGTGATTGGTAGTAGAAAAGAGTAGATAACATTTTAGAGAGAGAGTGTAGAGTGAGAGAGCATTTTAATTTTTGAAGACACATTTTGGGGGATTTGAAATTTTGTGTACTCAACTTCCATTAATCCAAGCTTGTGGTTTCAACATTAAGGTAGTTTTGTTCTTCATTCTTTTTGGGTAATCTCTAAACCATGTTTATTCTAATAATTTTTTGTGAGTTTACCCTATTCATAAGTAGCTAAGCACCCACAACTTGGGGTTGTGGAAAACATGATGAGTTGACTTGAAATAACCGGGATTTTGCAAATTTCTTTGATTGGGTATTTGCATGTATTGTCTATTTCCTTTCATTTTGTATGTTGTTTAGTGGTGGCCAATATCAAACTCTACCTACTATCATGATCCCGACCAAGGTAGTGACGAATAGAAAAATAGAAGTAGATGATAGGATTTGATTGATGTGTCCTTGTCTAATCAACCAAACCTGACCAAGCGGAGGTTGACTGGGACAATGGGTAATGGTTAGTTGGCACACCATGGTTGCCGACCAAGCGCCATGGTAAAATTCGACCTTCACCTTCACAAGAGGGTTGGAAGAATCTAAGTTACCATCCTTCATGCGATATCTAAATTAGAGTTATGTTATCTGGGGTATTTGAGTTAGCGAATCATAGGAAACACAATTTCCAAGATGTCCCTAAAATTGATTGTCTTCTCATAGTAGTAGTATAGTATTTTTATTTGTTCTTCACGTTGAAATTGCAAATTCCCCATCATTTTAGAGAATATTACTTATTGATACTTGAAATGATTATTAGTGAATCAACATAGTCAACCCAGTATTCGCTGTGAATTCGACCATAACCTCTAGTTAGGTGTATACTTGATAGCGACCACTTTACTATTTGAGCGTGAATATTATCTCCCATTGGAGGTCAATCATGTTTAAAAGCTACTCATTTTATGATTCTACATTCATTATAAATTACAAAAGATGTGATTATTTCAAGTATTCTATGGGATTAGACTTAGCACCGATGGATTAGATGTCGGCATGGACTATCTTCAAGGATCCATACTCCTTTCCTCAAGCTATGTGCAAACACAGGATTATGTTATACACTTGCTATACTACTGGATCCATTTAGTGCACTTTATCATAAAATCAACTACGAAATAGGATGGGTTCCTATAAGGGGGCTTACTTCCCTGACATGGGATAGGCTCCCATAAGGTGAAGTATGGTTTACCTCAGCAAGTAGACCACATCGATGAGGGGTAATCATTGGGATAATTCCAAGTTGTAGGTCACATGGTCTTATTCTTTGTTGGTTGAGCTCTCTTCCCAAACATGTATCATGTCCTATGCATAGTGAAGGATTTGCAAGTATGTTTTACTTAAAGCATTGATCATGCATGCCATATTGAGATTATGCTATCTATTGACTATATCAACTTATGTCTTGTTGCATTCCATCTTACATACTTAGTACATTAAAATGTACTAAAGCATACCTTATGCCTACATGATATAACCATAGGGATCGAGCCCCTCTTGATCATTCTCCACGTGGCTAATGGGGTACTTCAAAGACAAGCATGGTGAGTCCTCAAGTTCGAGAAAACTATCTAGTTTTATCTTGTTATTTATAATGCTTCTTTATGTTGAACATTTTACATTATGAGGGTGAGCCCGGAAAGTGTCTTGTCCCTCGCTCCATTTTAAGTTTAGAGGTGTATGTTGGATATTATGATGTCATTTTTTATAGCTCGACTCTTATGCTTTGTTTACATTCAAGACTTCTCTTAGTCCCACTTCCCATTTTACATATCTCTTGTTATTTTTACTTTGCTTTCGTTACCAAGGATGTATGATTGATATGCTAAGAGGCTTATTTGGGTCCCTTCGGGTTTCCATTAGTCATGTCACGTCTAGGCCCTAGGCTTGGGTCATGACATAATATCATAAAGTACTTGACATAATCATAAATTTAATCATAACTTGAATGACATGTAAAAGTATGATAACATGACATGAGTAGCTCATTCAAATACTTGACCCCTACACGTGGGCATATACCTTATACTAAAGGGTAAATATATTTTATGGTCTTGACCCTTTCTAGTAGGCATTGTATTTCACATGAGGGTAGAGATTGTAATAGTCCCTTATAGTGAGCTTTAGTTTGTACATAAGGGCAAAATAGTTATCATGCTTGACCCTTTCATGTTGACATTACTCTCACATAAGAGGGTAGAACATGCTAAGGGCTCAACATCTTACTTATAAATCATAAAAACTTTTCATGAGTTCAGTGCATGCTTAGAAGCCCATAATTAATCATACCATGCTTGTCTTGCAAAACATGCTATAGTATTTCATCAACATAATAATCCTTGTCATGTAAATTTAGTCAAACATGGTGGGTATATGTACATATTCTTAAAATCATGCAATTTAAGAATATAAGACAAGAGAGGAGTAAAATCAATTCATTTGGAAATCATTCAATTTAACCCGCCAACATGATAGTAGAACCCCAATTTTGGTGTCATGAAATACATCTTAAAAAATCATAATCTTTCATAGTTTACATAGTTCACATCATGCATAGCTTCAATATGTATAAATAAACTCATGGAATAAGCCTTTATTAGATATTCATGCTTAATCAATCAATACTTGAAGAATCCAAACTCAAATCATGTTTATAATGAATAATAAATTTTGCCCATAAAGTAATCAACCTTTAAAAAAATAAGAAATGCTAAATGAGAAGGACTGGCTTCATGGGTGGAAGAAT
The DNA here is from genome assembly GCA_025642045.1 of Solanum sejunctum. Lineage (NCBI taxonomy): Eukaryota > Viridiplantae > Streptophyta > Magnoliopsida > Solanales > Solanaceae > Solanum > Solanum sejunctum. Next base: position 27,295 of record JAOTQJ010143750.1, on the reverse strand, counting down.
CGCCATGAATGAAGCCCATATATTTTAATTTTGAAGTTTTCTTGAAGAAAGGTTTGAGGAGGACTTGAGGCTTGAATTGAGCTCTTGAAATCCAAAGCAAGTTCTTGAGATTCTTGAACTTTAATGGAATAGTTGATGATGTTTTTGAGAGGATTTGAGAGATTTTTTTAGAGCTTTGGGTCTGAAAATTTCTAAGGAATAAAGGTTTCCCATCGATATAGGCATTGGGTCATTACCCAATTGCCCTTAAGTAAAAATAGAAAATTAAGGAATCAGGTGAACTAGCCTGCGATAGTCCACGATGTGGACTTGCAGCCGAATAGTACATTTTTGATAAGTTCAATTTTCTCCTGTTTTTGCCCAGGGATGGGTTTAGGCCCTTTTTACATTTTTGTGCGACAAGTATGCATCGCGAACTTGTCGCAAACCCTTTCTTTTTCAGCCCCTGTAGTGAAAAAATATTTTTCACTACTGTCCGTCTAAAAATTGAATACTACCCTTTTCCTACACAATTTGTGAAATCATGCAGGAAATATCCAATAAATACACTATAGAGAACTTATCCAAGGCACATGAGAGGTGTTACAGTAAACACCCAGAATGCTCAATGATTCATATAATAGACATTTATGTGATCACATTCTTGTCATAACCATACTTTTATAAAAATCATATACACAAACATAATTGGGCTGAACCCACTTCATCATCTTCTTAAAGTCCAATGCTCATCAATGCATATACTTTGATTGATATGAGATTAGCATGGTAGAACCAATCTAGAATCAATAATACAATATGAAATTCAAGTAAATCTATAAGTAAAATCCACATTGAGATCACAATTCAGATTACACATGCTTAAATCAAATCATAAAGGGATAACGCATATTCAAATCTTCATAATAATCATGAAATTCAACATATTATAGCTTAAATCAATTTAAAATCAACAATAAAACATATCCCATATCTTAATTGACTTATATAAACAGTAATCTAAAAAATCCAAAGTTAAAGTAAGCTTAAATTCCATAAATCAAGTGTAAAAGAGTTTAGGTCATCTTGGTTTAACAGGACCAAGAATCAATCTCACATCCTTACTTAGGAAGATGAATTTGAGAAGACTTTATCTTGAAGTTGAAACCCTAATTGAATCTTAGCTTGAATCTTGAATATGAGATTTGTAGCGAACTTTGAGAGTTTGATTCTAGAAACTAAGTGGTAGCCTTGAATGAGGGGTTATAAAAATAGATAGAGGCTGTTCAGGAGTGTAAAAGGGGGTTATAAAGGTCATAAAAAGCCTTGAGGATGGGCTAAAATATTTAAAATGAGCCCTTGAATTTTATCTGAAATATACCATGAGTGGCTTCACGGATGGTGCTTCACGGTCCGTGAAGGCACACTGTCCCAGCCCAAACAGGTTCTATGAAAAATGACATAACTTCTTACTCCAAACTTGAAATTTGGTGAAACAAGATGTGTTGGAAAGCTAATTCAAACAACTTCAATTTTCTAGATTATAGTCTACCCAGTTATTTTAATGCTAAGAGATATGATTGTTTATATTTGACTCTTTTATCAGTTCATGTGAATTTATCTTGAGCTTGAAGGTTTCATGTGAATCCTCTAATTAGAGCTTGAAAAGAAGATTTGGGAAGCATTTGAGCGTGTCAATGGGAATCTAAGTGTCAAAATAAGAACGAGTAGTAATGAAGGAGTATAATTGATTTAGGGGTTCCATAAGGCTTTACCTTGGTAAAAAAACTTTCCGGAACCAAATTTCCAAGGACCATTAAAGTTATACAAAGTCGGGGTCCTTATGATGACTTATTCCAATTCCGCACCTCATTTCCTTGTATGTCATTTACATATCATCTACATATGGTTATATGATTTTAAGGTTGCATTAAAATTGTTATTTGAAGCATGCTTTGAAGATTTTTATGGTGCATATATTGTATTTGCATATGATGTATATATTCCTTCCTTCAAAACTTGCTTTAGCAACATTTGGGGATGAATGTTCCGGGGGCGGGTGGAGGGGGGGAATTGTAAGACCCTACCTATAAGAAGTGTAAAATGTTCAAGAAAAGAGTCCTCAACATCTTTTGAGTGTTAGTTGTTATGAAGGTTTCTACGTGTTATACATTTTTCTATAAGTTGTAATTTCCAGTTGTGGAATATTGGCTAATGTGATAAAATTCCAGATTTCTAGTATTCAATGTATGACTTATCAAATGGCCCAAAGAATGAATTATGAACTATAAGTTATGTCATGAAATGTGAGCCAAAGAAAAGTTTCTGAAAGTTTGAAATATCATTAGACAAGACCCTTATCTGTGGCCCTTAGAATGAGCCATGACTCGTAAATGAGATCTCATGGTCCTATCTAGTGTACTTTTAAAAGGATCAAAATCAACCTTTCTTGTTGTATCATACCTATACTATGACATTTTGACCTTCAAAGGACCTCTTATCAGCCATCATAACCCTAATTTACTCTATTCCAAAATCTTCTAAGTCCCAAAACACTCCTAAGCTCACCAAAATCTTCAAAGGGAAGGTGCAAGCTAGGGTATGAGTTTCTCCTCATTTTTCTAAGATTTTTCCATCTCCTATCACCAAGGTATGTGGATCTTGATTGTGGAGAACTTTTATCGACAAGCTCAACCATTCTTCTTCTCTTTTGTGATTTCTTAAGTTATGGCATTATATGGTGATTTTATGAAACCCTTTTATATGATGCTAATACAAAGTATTTTATGTTGATATGGCTTTGCATATGATTAAGAATTGAAAGCCATAAGGAATTTTATGGGGTTTTATGAAGGTTTGATGATCCCTAGGTAAGTTTTACTATGTGTTGATGGGCTCTATGAGTAATGAAACGTGATCCTATTTTGTAACTCTTATGGCATTTACTCATGATTTACATGATTTTAATGTTTGTATATGAACACACCATGACATGGTTAAAGTTGTAATCAAGTTTCTATGAATGTGAAGGCCTTATGAAAAGTTATGTGAAATCATGAATGATAGGAATTAAAGGGCTATTATATATGTTATGAAACAATGAAAGTTACAAAAATTAGGAAGCCCTATATTAATGTTAAGAAGCTTTGGTTTTGATGAGATACTCTATGAAAACAGTAAGATATTATGATGTTTTTCATGTATTGGCTATAAGTATGATTTGAGTATTCCTTGGGAATGTGACCTAGCACCAAGCAGATCTTTGTAGATAAACATTATCCTATGATTATATTGCCATCATATGATTGTGAATTAGCTAATGGATCATTATACCTTAAGTTGCATGATTGACGAAAACGGGTGGTATTCTCGTACAATACATATGAGTCAAATACCAAAAAGGATGGTTGCTAATAAGGTTGATATTATATGTATACCTAAAAGGGTTGGTGTTTCCATCAGGTGATTATAAAAGCACTTTTTTAAATGAGAGAGTTCTTGTAAGGTGAGTGTCTGGTTTACCTTGGTAAAGTAGACTACTCCTAGTTCGGTGTGGAGTGAACATCGGGATTCTAAATAGTAGGTCGCTTGGTCTTACATGTCAATTATAGTCCCTTCCCATATACATATGATATGTTGTATGACTTGATGATTCGTCACGCATATTTGACCATGTCATTGAGCATGCATGACATATTGATCTTATATTCATTGATTATAATTATATATATTATTAATTATGGCTCAAGTTCTTTGTTGCATTTACACCCCACATACCTAGTACATTCCAAGTAATTACACATACTTTTTTGCCTACATGACCTAACCATGTAGGGACTATAGTTATTTTCCATTATCCTCCATGTGGATAGCCAACTCAAGTGAAGAATTGTTATTGGTGGATCCTCCACTTCAGGGCACCACATCTATTTACTTTATGTCATATTTAGAACTTGTCTATTTTTGTATAGTATCTTTTGAGGGTGAGCCCGAAAGATGTGTTGGCCCTCATTATATTCATTATTAGAGATGTCATTGGATATTGTTATGGCTATGTATTATTGAGCTTGACTATCTATGCTATGTAATTATTGAAGGTTTCCCCTTAGTCCTCATTCCCTTATGTGTTGGCTGTATGATGATGGTGATGAGATGAAAGTCCCAAGTGCTTGTTCCCCCCATAGTGTGAGTGTTCCCCCCATAGTGTGAGTCATACTTACCTATCACTTAGATTTATTTGTTATGTGATCCATGCTTATCCTCTTCCATATAACATTCCCATAGCATAAGTCCAAAGCCCCGTTCTCCTTAGAAATTTGTGCTATATTTTATTGCTCTTCTAGGCTTCCGCAAAACCATGGATGTGCTATGTATGCTTAAGAGGATTCGTTTGGACCCTCTTTGGGTTCTCATTCTCCATGTCATATCTACACCCTTGGCCTGGGACGTGACAATAAATTTGTTCAACAAAGATGTCTATAAGGAGTGGTTTTTGAGAGCTAATATGCAAGTGTCATCAACAAGGTATTTTAAAAGTTCACAATATCCAATATGCATATTTTAAAGCTTGCAACCTCTAATTATGCATTAAAATCTTCAAGTGATGACAAGCTACTATCAATCAAAGCAAATGTTCATAAAGGCTTACCAAGATGCAAAGCTATGCTCAACAAAAGTATTCCAAGTGCCCTCACACCAAGAATGATTCCATGCTTTTGCAAATCACAAGTAATTTATTAATTTAGGAATCACACCAAATTCTCATACTCACAAAGAGAATAAGATTCATTCTTCAACATATATGAGTTGTTTTAAAGTTTTCAACATGGCTGATGGGAATGGTAGGGTAATACTTGTTCATAGTGACTCCACCTTCTTGAAGTATTGACAAGTCCTTATTTCTTTCACATTTTCTTTCCTTATTTTTGAGCATGAACCCTCACCCAAACCCTTTTCTACAAACTTTTGACTTATTAGGAATCCTTTTATTGACAAATCCACATAATAAGCAATTGTATTTGTATAACATGATCTAAAAATCTCTTTTATATCTATATATTTATACATTTGTATATTTATATATCTTTATATATATATATATATATATATATTTTATATATATATACATGGAAAATTATGTCATTTTGCCAAATTAGCCATCGACATGAAGGTCATGATTTTTCTCATCAATTTCTTTTGTTTAACTCCCCTATTCTTACCATACCTCTAACTTGGTTGTTCCTAAATTGATTTTCAATTACATTCCAATGCTTTAAGAAAGTTTTGGCATGAGAAAGAAAGATAGAGATTCAAAATTATTTAGGGATAAAGGTTCATATCTTTTTCCAAGAAAGGTTCTGGCTCAAATGGGACAAAAAGAGTTACACACTTACAATTTGACTATAACAAAGGCTTAACAAAAAGGATCACTTTCAAGAAGAATGCTTTATGATCATTTCCTGCATGCAGTATTACCAGATTATTGTACCAACAAGGAAAGTTCTATGTTTTCATAATGCACAAAATTTAAGTACACCTCACCACTCATGGTAGTCAAACACAATCATCAAACACAACTATGAAATACTAGCTTACGTGCAACAATCATTGCAAGTCTCACAATTTGATATTCAACGGGTCAACACAAGATGATCAAAACTTAGGCAAGGGTAGTACAACTCAAATTGATCAATTTGAATGATCACCAACCACATCTCTTATCAATAACATTCTTCAAGTAAAAATATTTGACACAATAGATATTAAAAAATTCTAGACAAGAATGTGTATTTCAACACAAAAATTAACACAACTTCAATACCAAAATAATACAGAGAACCATTATATTAATAAACTAAAATAAGAAGTTTACTACCTTATCATCAAGTTAAAATTACAAATCAAAAACAAATTAATGTATTAGTGTCAAATTTACAACCCAAATGGAATAAACATCTCTCTTCCCATGAAAAAATAGGTGTTATCTTCAATGCCATAAAAATAATATAAAAGTATAGGGAGTATAAGAATTTTCCTACAGAGATAAGCATGATAAGAAGTCTGGCCCGCTGATACAGTCTCATCCTAAGCATCAATACCTGACTCATTTGTATCATTTGAGGCTAATAATATAGGATACTCAATAGGTTTGGACACACTAGAGCTAATCAACTAAGGGAACATCCATCGCTACCTATAAAAGCAGCTCATATAGGTCATCAAGCTCAACTTATAGGTCACCTATATAAATGTTTGCATCTTGATCGGCTGCTATATCTAACTCCTCTTCATTAGTCTCAAAGGTCTCAAAATTAGCTCGGATAATAGGTTCAACAACTCCGATCATAGTAACCAAAGGAATAATAGCAGAAATGTCTTTGGGGACACCAATATTAGTCCACAACATATAAATATTAGTGGACTTGAATTCACCCACATTCTTTCTCAAACCATAATATCAGGCCTAAAAACTGAACAAATCAACAACAACACTTTCATTTTTGCACACTTCTTAATAAGAGATATAAGATGTCTAATCTCTTCGCATATATTTGTAATATCTTCCCATGACCTCTCATCTTCTCTTAGGGGGGAACAAGAGCAACCTTAATGGCATGCTCAATCATAAAAGGCATTGTAGCCTCTATTCTAAACAATTGGATATTAGCCAAATGAGCAAGGTTGCCCATCCAATATAGAATTGCTTAAGTCAAATGGGAACAAGATGTAATAGTAATAGTAGGAGGGGGTAGTAGTACGTGTACCTAAGGTCTTAATAGTAGGATAAAAAAGAATACACTTAGCCTCTAGAGACTTCATATCTATGATTGAGAAAGTGTTAACCGATGTTGTGTTTTTCTGCTTTTCCTCATCTTAGAGACACTCCACCACTATCTTCCAAATATCACAAGCTAGAGATGGAGTATCTCAACATACTCAACTTTATCCCAGTTTTGCCGAGGCTGTAATCCCTATTTTGCATTGAATTGGTCAAAATATGTGAACTTTCTTACTTTTTGTAAAGGATTAGATCTAGTAACTAGGGGTTTGGATGACTGATATTGTCCATCCCCATTTAGATATTACACATCTTTTTATGGTAGTTGGTTATATGTGTATGACCAACAAGAGTATTGGTCATGGACTACATAATATTTTAAATGCCCATAAAGATCCATTTATTGGTCATCCCTAAAAAAGCCTATATGAGATTATAATAACATCATGACATGCTTAACTATCTCTTAACTTAGCTATGTTAATCTCTTTTTTTCTTGTCTATAACTAAGACACCCTTTCTCATAGCCCACGCTAGTCTACAGAAGTGATATAATAATTAGAATCAAAAAGACACCCAACCAATCCTCTTAGTGTTCATTGTATACACAAGGTAATTAGTATTGGTAATAATAAGAAGGAAAGTAATAGTAAAGTCTTTAGCAAGATACTTTACACAATAAGAAAATCAAGTAACTATAAAATAGATTGGATTATACCTAATATTTTGTCTAAGCGTGACTCTTAATATAAAGGGGGCATAGGACAAGCCTATCTTATCCAAACCATGAAATTGTTGTAACAACCCTCAATTTAGGAGTCTAGAAGTGCAGAGAAAGTTGGATAGAAAATGATCCAGGGCCAACTCACAAACCTAATTTATGACCTATAGATAGGAGGATGACCCATAGGTCAGCCTCTTAAGTATGAACTTCAGGAAAGGGAAAAAATTTCCAAGTGCGGGGTAACCTGCGTAGCCAATAATGGCCCATAAGATGTTTGACGATTTGTAGAAAGGGTTGTAGTTGAGAGTTTCAGACATGAAGGAAATTTGGTGTTTCTGGAAGGAACCTACAATTAATAGCACAATTTGTAAATCATTGTACAACCCCTTATAAACGCTTTGTGGATGAGATCTAGTAAAGTGAGAAAAATTAGCTAAGTGTGGAAGGACTCTATGAGTCTAACCACGAGGCGTAAGTCAAAGGACGGCCCATAGTTTGGGTTAACAAATATGTTTCTCAAGATTGGAAAAGGAGAATAGGATGGACAAGACTATGGTCTACTGTTCAAACCACAAACCATAATCCAGCTTTTGTAGATCACTTTTGGCCATTTTTATGAAGGGTAATTTTATCATTTTTACCAATTCTAATCCTATACTATGTTTTTTTTTGGATTCTAATGGACCTAAATCAGACCTTAAAGTCGTAGGACCCCCATTTATTCCCTCATTCTCCTATTCTCAAAATTCTATGGCAAAAGAAACTACATCGCAGAGAAGAAGAACAATCTAAGTAGGCTATGGTTTCGGGGGCTCTTTCTTTAACCAACAAATTCCTTATTCCCAAGCTTACCAAGGTGTATGAGTTAATTTATGGGTTTCCTTTCACCCTCAAAGACCTACATAGCCTCTTTTACCTTTTCTTTAAGTTCTTTCAAGTTAATATGCATGCTAATGATGATTTTATGATACTTTATGTTATTAAATGGTCTCAATAATATATTATAATATTTTGCTAAGTATATACATGTATTTAAGTTATTGGTGATGACCCCAATAATGATTATTATTAATGATCAAATATGGGTTGTTTTAGATGTTTTAAATAACTATATATTCATAATTTATAATGTTTTAACTTAAACCTAGCACACCAAGTTTCAAGTTAAGGTTTGCATGATTTATGATAATGATTAGGGCTATAAAGAAGAGTTTTAAAGCTATGTTTTGTCAATGATACAAGCATATAGACAACTTCCGTAAAGATGTTTAAGAAGGTCCCAAAGATGAAAGGACAATACTCATTTGGTAGTTCCCAAGTTCGAGTTACTCCTAAGATTTGCTACTTATAATTCTAAGTGTCATAATTTGACTTAGAAATGTTTTAATGATTCGATGGGATGACTTTGCACATCATGACACATGTTGGTGGTATTTAGTAAGGAAACCCTAGAAGAAACCCTTTTTCCCATTTAAATATGTCCCACCATAAGAACCCTTGTAGTCTAGGCTAGTGGATCCATGTGGGTCATAACTTATACAATGATTCATGCAAAGTGATAGAGTTCCACCGAGCAAGTGGTCTCCCCATGCCAACATAAAGGGTTATGTTAGATTATATATTTTATTTCATATAGTCTTATTTGTCGGTTATTGTCCACTCCTACAAGTTTATGACTCTATGATATGGTTCTATCACATGTGATATTTTATACATTGATTCTTATTCATTATGAGTATTATTTCTTTGTTCATGCTTAAACTCATGTCTATGTACTTTTGACGTCTTATATATATAGACATGTTTTACTTATGAATGATGACATTATAATTTTATATTCATATTGCATCTCACATACTTAGTACATTCCAAAAGTACAAATACATATTTTGCCTACATGATTTAGCCATATAGGTGTAGGTGCTCCTCCATCAGGTCATGGCTAGTTTTTAGGTGTTCAAGACTAGTAATGTTGTTTTAATCCTTTAGTTCAGGTCTCTACCATTTTCATTCTTGCTATATATTTCAAACACTATGTATATGTTGGCCTTTAGGGCCTTTTACATTCTATGTTTTTGTGTATGGACTCTTTCTTGTTTGATGGAAAATGATCGCGTCAACAAGACAAGGGAGTGTCTCATGTGGAATTCTTACTTACCTTCACCATGTTTACCCAAGAATTTGCCAACCAAGCTAATAGGGAGATCTCTATTCCATCCTAAATGCCTACTTCAGCCACTCATATGAGATACTTCATGAGGATGATCCCTCTAGAGTACCCTGGTTCGAAGATAGAGGAGGACAAAATTGATTTTATTGATGAGGACTATCAGATATTAGTGATCATGTGTATTCGTTAAGAGGAAAAAGCCAAGTTCGTGACCTACCAATTAAAGGGTACATCAAAAATATGGTACAAGTAATGGATGGATGAGAGAGGTAAAGGAGCGAGTCTCATTAGACAGGAAGAGTTCAAGTGTGCCTTATTAGATTGGTTCTTTCTGATTAAGTTGAGGGAGGCCAAAGTTCAAAAATTCATCTACCTCAAGCAAGTGCCCTTGAGTGCGAGGGAGTATGCCCTCTAATTCACTAAGCTTTCCAAGTACACTCCCTTCATGGTTGCAGATCTGAGGGCTTGTATAAGAAAAATCAGCTTCGGTGCATCTGACTTTGTGACCAAAGAGTGTAAAACGACCATACTAGTGAAGGATATGGATATCTCTTGATTGAAGACCTGTGCTAAGCAAATAGAGGAGGAGAAGCTAAGGGAAATAGCAAGGGAGTCCAAAAGGGGTTGACTAGATAGTGGGGACTATTCTCACCAAAGGAGTAGAGGTCACAAGTTAAAAATTAGCCAAAAGCAAGGTGAATAAATCTTTACCAACACTCTTTCTAAATAGACTACCAAAGACAAAGGGGTAACACCTAATCCTCAATCCTCAAATTTCCCTAAGTGTAGAAGGCTCCCCAAGGGAGAGTGCTCGACTAGATCAAATGCTTGTGTTAATTGTGGGAAGCCCAAAAAACATAGCAAGGATTGTAGAAGTAGGGGTGAACGGACCCAAGGACAAGGTGGGAAATTTCATGGATCTTGAAGGACCAACTATTATTATGCTATCTATGGTCATCAAGAGGTTGAAAAGGCTCCGCATGTTGCCACTACCATGTTGAGACTTTTTAATTTTGATGCATATGCCTTAGTAGATCCGAGAGCTTATTTTCATTCATGATTCCATTTATTGCTAATAAATTTCATACATATCACAAAGTCATTCATGAGCCCTTTGAAGTAAGTAATCTAGTAAGAGAGTCCATTGTTGCTCGAAGAGTTTATAGAAATTGTCTTATCTCTAATTTGCATAAAGTGGTCTCTTGGGATCTAGTTGAGCTTTGCATGGTTTATTTTGATGTAATACTTAGGGTGGATTTGTTGCATGCCTCTTATGCCTACATCTATTGTAGAACTCATAGAGTCAAATTTTAGTTCCTCAATGAGCCAACACTCAACCTATCTCTCGCCCTCCATATAAAATGGCTCATATGAAGTTGAAAGAACTAAAAGAGCAATGAGGAATTGGTTAGAGAAGGATTTAATTAGGGCTAGTAGTTCTCCATAGGGTGCTTTAATGTTGTAAGATGGATCACTCCTGTTGTGCATAGATTACTCACAAATTAACAAGGTCACCATTAAGAACAAATACCCATTCCTGAGGCTAGATGACTTATTTGAACAATTACATATGGTTACACACTTCTGAAAGGTTGACTTGAGATTTGGCTATCACCAATTAAGGGTAAGGAAAAGTGACATTACTAAGATGGCATTTTGGACTAGGTATAGTCACTTTGAATTTTTCGTTTGGCCTCATTAATGCGCCAACTATATTTATGGACCTTATGAGTATGGTGTTAAATACCTACCTTGACATTCTCATAGTGGTGTTCATTTATGACATACTAATCTACTCCCGAAGTGAGAAAGACTATATGAGCACTTGAAGGTGGTATTACAAACCCTAAGGGATATAAGGATTTATGTAAAGTTTGATATTTGGGAGTTTATGCCATGTGAGGTTGCCTTCCTTGGGCATATGGTACCAAGTGATGGTATCAAAGTTGATCCCAAGAAGACTAAAGTGGTGAAAAATTGGCCAAGGCCATTAAATACTATGGACATAAGGAGTTTCTTTGTAGTCGGATATTATAGAGGGTTTGTGCAATATTTGTCCTCTATTTTTTGTCCACTATCAAGTTGACTCAAAAGAAGCATAGTATGTGTGGACAGATTACTGTGAGAAAAGCTTCCAAAATTTGAACGATGGACTAACTTTGGCTCTAATATTGACATTATCGAAAGGAAATGATGGGTTTATTATTTATTGTGATACATTAAAGACTAGGTTGGGGAGTGTGCTAATGTAACATAGTGAGGTGATTATTTATGGTTCAAGACAATTGAAGGTACATGAGAAGAACTAACTAACTCATGATCTTAATCTTGTGGCAGCAGTATTTGCCTTGAAGATTTGGCGACATTGTTGTATGGAGTTCATGTGGATGTCCTTACCAACCATAAGAGCCTCTAATATGTGTTCACCTAAAAGGAATCTCAACTTGAGGCAATGAAGGTGGTTAGGTCTATTCAAAGATTATGACATGAGTGTGAAGTGTCAACTAAGAAAAGCTAATGTGGTAGTCGACACCCTTAGTATAGTCTCTATGTATAGTGTGTCTCACATCGAAGATGATAGGAAAAGGGTGTTGAACAAAGAGGTCCATAGGTTGTCTAGATTGGAGTGAAGTTAAATGAGTCTAGAAATAGTGGTGCAATGGTGCTTTATGAGTCTGAATCTTCTTTGATTGAGGAGGTCAAGTCTAAGAAACATCTTGATTCTAGCTTAGTCGAGCTAAAAGACTTAGTGAAAAAAGAAAAGATAGAAGTTTTCTCACAAGGGGGAGATGGTTTACTCTGATATTAAGGGAGGTAGTGTACCCAATTACAGTGAATTAAAGAATTTGGTAATGCTAGAAGCTCACAACTCCTCATATTATGTTCACCCTGGTACCACAAAGATATATAGAGACTTGAGTGAGATCTATTAGTGGAGCAGAATGAAGAAGGACATTGCTCAATTTGTGTTCGAGGATACCAATTGCCAACAAGTCAAAGTTGAGCATCAATGTCATGACCCAAGCCTAGGGCCTAGCATGACATAGTGAATGGGGAACCCGAAGGAACCCCAAACAAGCCTTTTAGAATATTAATCACACATCCTTGGTTGTAAAAGCAAAATGACAACAACAAGAGATATAATTAAGGGGAATGGGACTAAGAGAAATCTTTGATTATCATAAAACATTTCAAGAGTTAAGATCATAGCATAATCATATCTTAATATTCCAACAATACCACTAACATAGATTGGAGCAGAGTCCAACACACTCTCCGAGCTCACCCTCATATTAACAAGTGTTCAATATAAATAAATTTCAACATAGCAAGAGTAGTAAAGATAGTGTCCTCGGACTTGAAGAGTGACCAAAGCTTAATTCCAATGCACCAAACTAGCCACATAAAGGATGATCGAGAGGTGCTCTGGTTCCTACATGGTAACATCATGTTGGCATAGATGATGTGTTAGTACATTTGAATGTACTAAATATGTAGGATGCAATGTAACAAGGCATAAGCCAACATAGTACAAATGCATAATCATAAGCAATGGATAAGTATAATATCAATATGGCATGCATGATCAATGTTTGAACTAAAGCATGTTTGTAAATCATATAAACTTGCAAAAATATACATTACATGTGTGGGAAGATTCCTTAACAAACATAGATCAAGAAAGCTACTACTTGGAATCCAAGGCATGTCACCCCCTTTGAAGGTGATTAAGGTATCCATCCCTCAACAAGCTGATTAGGCATGTCACCCCCAAACAAGGTGATCGGGGTATCCACCCCTCAACATGGTGATTGGGAATGTTAACCCCTAACAAGGCAATCGAGGTATCCACCCTCGACATGATGATTAGGCATGTCACCCCCCAGCAAGGTGATCAAGGCATATCACCCCCTCGATAAGGTGATTAGGCATGTCCACCCCCCCTCCCAATAAGGTGTGGTCTACTTGCAACATCATAAATACTTTTCATAAATCAATGCATGCATGCAATCCCTTAATCATCATAAATACTCTTGACTTATAAACCATATAATAGATCATCAATAACTTTAGAATCCTTGTCAGGATATTTTATCAAACACTTGATGGGTGTATAATACTAGTTCAAATCACGGAATTCAATAGTGAAGTAATAGGAGAAAACCCAATGTAAATTAACCCACCAACATATAGTAAAACCCTCATGTAAGATACCTTGAAATCAATCATTGAATCTCACAATCAATTATAGTTTCGAAGCTCAAAACATGCATAGTCTAAATAGACAAAACCAATTCATAGTATAACCTTGAAATAGATAGACATGTATAATCAATAAACATTTCATAAAGCCTCAACATAATTTATAATCAAATCCATACAAAGAGATACCCATAGATGATACAACTTTAAACCATTTAATTTTAATAATGGGAGATGGGGCTCCATGGGTGAAAGGACACAATGGATAAACCTACATTCTTCAAACCTGTGTTTTTTTAAGATGAACTTGAAGAGAACTTGAAGCTTGAAGAGAACTTGAAGCTTGAAGAGAATGATTGGGTTGCAAAGATAGGCTTAAAATCCTTAAAATTTGAATAAGTTATTTGGTTAAGTCTTGGAGAGGTTTTTGAGAGGGTCTTGAGTAATATAGTGTTGAAAAATAGCTATGTATAGGTGTTTTCATGTGTAAGTGGGAATGGGGCTATGACACCTATGCCTTAGGACAAGATGAAAAACAAAGGAAAAAGTTAAACTGGTCCACATCTGATCCACGATGCAGACCCATCATAGAGGACATTTTAACACCGATCTATCTAGTCTACATCACGGCCTGGTCGTGGATGAACACTACTTTAAAAAAATTAATGAAAATAATTTTTTGGTACAGGTCCTGTAAAATTTGGGTTATATCCATTTCCTATTCAATTTCACTCCCTGATATAGAGTATGAAGTCAAATTTTTGATATCATGAATGGATTTTGAGATATTTAAAATTATGATTATGGGTATTCTTGAAGAACATTTTTATGTTAGAACAGATGTTAGGCTTCAATAGCCGCTAGGTGTTTCAATCAATGTTCGGGTGGCCTATACAAAGATATTGATATTCCTACTTGGAAGACGGAAGAAGACAATATGGACTTTATAGTAGGGTTGCTGAACAATAACAAACATTTTGACTCCATATTAGTGATAGAGGATCGCATGACAAAGTCAGCTCACTTCATACCAATCAAAACTATATTTACTACAAAAGATTATACTCATTTGTGTATCCAAGAATCAATAGATTGCATGGGAATCCATTGTATATCATATCGAATCATGGTATCTAATTTACCTCCAATTTTTGGAAATCTATCCAAAGGAGACTTGGGATAAAGGTTAAGCTGAGTATAACTTTTGATGCCCAAAACGACGGACAAGTCGAGAGGACTATTCACACTTTAGAAGACATGTTGAATTCTTGTGTGTTGGAATTCAAAAGGAGTTTGGTTGAGAATTTTCCTCTTATTAAGTTTGCATACAATAATAGTTATCATGTTAGCATTGAGATGGTACCATTTGAGGCATTGTGTGGTAGACAGTGTAGATCATCCATTGTGTCATTTGAAGTCAGTGAGGTGGCATTTCTATGATCTAACCTAGTCATGAATATGATAGAGAAAATTAAAATCATAAGGGAAAATTTGAAAATGGCACAAAGCCGGCAAAAGTCCTACTCTGAAGTTAGGGGGAGGGATCTTGATTTCCAAATTGGTGATTGTGTCTATTTGCAAGTGTCTCCTATGAAAGGTGTGATCCAATTAGGTAAAAGGGAAAATTGATCCCTAGGTATGCATATTGGGTTATTAGTTGATGATTAACTCTTTAGAGCCTACCTTTACATACATTCGATGACGAATGATCCCAAGAGGGGGATATTGTAATGACCCTAAGTTTAGATGTCCAGAAGTGCAGAGAATAGTGCACAAAAAATACCTGGGGTCAATTTATGAAGCTGATTTGCTAACCCTAAATAGGATGAAGACCCATATGCCGGCCACTTAAACATGAACTTTAGAAAATGGAGAAAGTTTTCAAGTTTAGGGTAACCTACATAGCGAATGGCGGCAAGTATGATGTTTGACAATCCATAAAAAGGGCCGCAATTGAGAGTACAGACATGAAGGAATTTTGGAGTTTAGAGAAAGTGACCTATGATTTACAACATTGTTCATAGACCATTGTACGACCTATATAAACCCTTCATAGATGAGATTTGATAAATTAAGAAAAATTTGCTAAGCATGAAAGGTCTTTACGATTCTAACCATGAGCAATACATGAAGGACGTCCTCTTAAAAAGGGTTTAATGCTTTAGGTCGACAAAACAATTTCTAAAACCTTTAAAAGGATCACATAATTGATAGGACTATGGTCCATAGTTCAAACCATGCCTCGTATTTGGGCTTTAGTAGGTCTCTTCTAACAATTTTAAAAAAGAAAAATTTTGTCATTTCTCCTAATTCATATAATGCTCCAAGCCAAGGGCCTAAACGTGACATGGTGAATGGGAACCCAAAAAGATCCTAAACAAGCCTCTTAAACATACATAGCAACTCTTTGGTTTCATGGAAGCATAAAAAGTCAACAAACACATAGGACATAATTTCTAAGGGAAATGGGGCTTTGGACTCACACTATGGGGATGTTGTAGGGAGGAGGATAAGCATGGATCAAATACTATATATATCTAAGGGGCAAGTAAGTGTTACTCACGCTATGGGGGAAATGAGATACTTGAGACTGTCACAACCCAAGCCTAGGGCCTAGAAGTGACATGGCACAAGGGGAACCCGAAGAGACCCCAAGCAAGCCTCTTTGAATATCATTACGCATCATTGGTTGCGGAAGAATGTACACAACATAAAAGTGTAAGAATAGGGGGCAATAGATCTAATGGAAAAGTTTGCGCGACATTATAATCAAGACATAAGAGTCAAGCTCATATGATAGATACATAACACGTCCAACAAAACCTTCTAATACATAGATAAGAGCAGGGGCTAAGATAAAGCAACTGGGCTCACCCTTATAGTCAAAATAGAACATAAGGAAGAATATCTCAATACATAACAGGAGAAACATAGACTATGGTCCCCGAAGTGGAAGACTCACCAACTAGCTTGAATAACATTGAACTAGCCACGTGGAGGATGATGATGATCAACTTGGGCACCGATTCCTACATGGTGATATCATGTTGGCATAGAGTATGCATTAGTACGTTTGAATGTACTAAGTATGTAAGATGCAATGCAATAACAGATAGATATCATAGTCAAAATACATAACAATAGGCAAAAGACATCATATAAAGATATGGCATGTATGATCAATGCTGAAGTAAATCATGCTTAAACAACACATATTCATATAGGTTATCATATGTTTAGAATAGAACAATCTAGATTTCCAAAGTACAAACCCCTTGGTTGGTTGATGATGATCACACCCTATCACCCTAGTGGTGTGGTACAAACCCTTCATATGGTTGATGATAATCTTGCCTTATCACCTTGGTGGCAAAGTACAAACCACGTACATGGTTGATGAGCATAGACCCCATCTTGGTTGATGAGTGAAAATCCGCCTCGATTATCAAGGCACTAGCCCCTTAATTAGCTGTCAAGGTACTAATCCCCGACAAGGTTATTTGGGCTATTAGTTCCCCCCCCCCCCTAAATTGGGTATGCTCTAATGTAATACTTCATATAGAATATATATCATATAAATAAGCTCATTTACTCATCATATAGTCAATCATACCATATCTCATGCTTTGGACCTTCGACTCTTTTAGAAACCACATCTGGACATTTTAACAAGCACTTAAAGGGTGTGTAATGCTTGTATAAAACCATGAAATATACAAATGAAATCATGCAAGAAAATACATTGTAAAATCATATATCAACATCATGCAACACCGTCAAGGAATTTATATCAAAACCCCATCACAAATCTTACAACTGATCAAAGATTTATAGCACAAAACATGGCCAAACAGTCACAACTTTACATAGCTTTAACATAGTGTGTAGTGAATTTCATAATAATAAAGACCCATTTCTAAATCCACTTTAAGTCATGCAATTTAAGTAAAAGGAGGCTTGTGTATCATGGGTTAAAGGAACCCATGAAAGAAACCCACATACCTTAGCTTGGGGATTAACTTGGTGAAGATTAGATATGGAGACTTTGAAGCTTGAGGAAGAACCTTAAAGGAAAACCTTAGCTTGGATGAGGGTTAGGGACTTGAGTTTAGGGAGTGAAAATATGACTAAGTGTTTGAGTTAGTATTGGAAAATATTTTTGGATGATATGAGGGTGAAATTTTGATAAATATAGGTAAAAACACATTTGGGAACACTTATATTAGAAGTCTTGGACCGAACTAAAAAAAGCAGTCTCAAATTAACACAGAGGAGAGTCGTAGAGGCGATGCGAAAACCTCTCTAGAAATTGACATTTGGAAATTTTGATACGGTTGCTCTAATATCGTGGCTAGAACCTTATCCCCCTAATTTTGACCCCCTAAACAATAATATGAAGTCAGATTTTTGAAATAACAAATGAATTTTAAGATATATAGAATTTAAAATTCTAAGTATTCCGAGGCACATTTTCTGGGAACATTCGTCCCCGACTGTAAAAGAGGCGTAAAAGATAAGAGCAATCATAAACAGACCAGCCCCAACTGAAATTCAATATTACATTTAAAGCACTATTTTCAAAATCTCAATATAAGTGTAAAATCATCATAACTTGCTAACTTAAACATGAATGCGTATGAATGACATAGAGGATGAAACATAAGACTTGCAATCACATGGGGAACTTAGAATTAGTACCGTAGGCTTGAGTGGAGTGGAAAATATAAGGGTATTACTTTTCCATGTCTGCTTCGGCCTCCCAAGTGGCATTTTTGATTTGTCTGTTCCTTCAAAGGACCTTAATGGATGCCACCTCCTTGTTCCTCAATCTCTTCACCTACATATCAAAAATTTGAATCGGGACCTCCTCACAAGTCAAGATATCCTCAACAACACCCACAACATCAAGAGGCACAAT
Source organism: Solanum sejunctum (assembly GCA_025642045.1). Taxonomy (NCBI): domain Eukaryota; kingdom Viridiplantae; phylum Streptophyta; class Magnoliopsida; order Solanales; family Solanaceae; genus Solanum; species Solanum sejunctum. The sequence continues at coordinate 8,523 of JAOTQJ010143750.1, read as the reverse complement.
AGCATTAGGATCACCAATACATTTTCTCAACATAGAGACATGGAATGCCGGGTGAACCAAATTCATTTCACTAGGCAACTTTAACTCATAAGCTACCTTGCCAACCCTTTTTACCACCTCATAAGGACCAACATACCTTGTATTCAACTTCCCCTTTTTACATAATTGGACCATACCTTTCATTGGAGAAACCTTTAAATATACCCAATCAGCCATTTTAAATTCAAGGTCTCTTCTTCTAACATTGGCATATGATTTTTGACGACTTTGGTCTGTTCGCAACCTTTACCTAATCATATTAACCTTCTCAAGAGCCTCCATAACAAGATTCGGTCCCAATAAAGCTAGCTCTCAAACCTCAAACCAACCAATCGGTGATCTACATCATCTATCGTAAAGAGCCTCAAAAGGAGTCATACTGATGCAAGGAGTCAACCCAACAACCCCTTAACTTTAATACACATTCCCTAAGCATATATTCAAGGGTTGGAATGTTTTTTTTGTCTAGGTCATCCGTTTGAGGGTGGAACACCATACTAAGGTGAACTTTTGTACCAAGACCTCTTCAAAAATACCTCCAAAAATGTGAATTAAATTGTGAACCATAATCTGGCATGATGGGCAAAGGAACCCCATATAATGTTACTATCTCATGGATGTACAACCTTGTATAGTCTTCAGCCCTATATGTGGTCTTTACTCATAGAAAGTGAGTCAATTTTGTCATCCTATTAGCCACCACCCAAATGGAATAAAAAACTTTCCTAGTCTTGGGCAATGCAAAATCCATATTAATCACCTCCCACCTTCAAGTGGGAATCTCTATGTCTTAGGTTAGGCCACTAGACCTTTAATGTTTGGCTTTGAATTATTAACAACTATGGCAACCAAAAATGAATTTGTCAATGTCCCTCTACATGCCTCTCTGCCCGTACACATCGCTCAAGTCTCTATATATTTTAGTAGAATCAGGGTGGACAGAATAAGAAGAATTATGGGCCTCATAACGAATTTTCTACCTCAAACCATCAATACAAGGCACACACAACCTACCTTGGTATCTAAGGGTAGCATCCCCCCTCGTGGGAGATGACCTGTACTTTGTGCTCTTTCACCAAGGCCTTCAATTCAATAAAGGAGGAGTCAAGATCTTGTTTTGCTATCACCTAATCAACAAAGTAAGATTTGGAACCATTACCAAAAACAACACCATCGCCCATTTCTTCCAAGCTAACCCCCAATCTAGCCAATCTAGAAACCTCTCTAACCATCTCCCTATCACCACTATTAACATGGGCTAGGCCACCCATAGATACCCTACTTAATGCATCCGCCACCATATTTGCCTTACCCAGATTATAATTCACACTCATGTCATAGTCTTTAAGAAGTTCTAGCCACCTTCTTTGTCTCAAGTTGAGATCTTTTTGAATGAAGACATATTGAAGGCTGTTATGATCGGTGAAGACATCAACATGCACCTTATATAAATAATAACGCCAACTCTTTAACGCAACTACAACTTAGCCAATTAAAGATCATGGGTAGGGTAATTCCTTTCATGCACTTTGAGTATCCAAGATACATAGGCCATAACCTTACCATTTTGGATTATCACACAACCTAAACTAACTCTAGATGCATCACAATACACAATAAAAACCTCAAACCCATCCGGTAGTGACAATAGTAGGAGCTGACACAAGTCTATCCTTCAATGTTTAGAAGCTTCTCTCACATTTTATCGGTCCACACAAACTTAATCTTCTTTTAAGTCAATTTTGTCATAGGGAAGCAATGGAGGAAAACCCATTCACAAATCTTCTATAGTACCCCCCAAGGCCCAAGAAGCTCCTAATATCCTATGAGGTCAAGGGTCTAGGTCAATTTCTAATTACATCTGTCTTCTTAGGATGTACTTTAATACAATCCTCTGACACCACATGACCATAGAATACAATATCCTTCAACCAAAATTCACACTTTTAATATTTAGCATACAATCTCTACTCCCACGCAACACAACCCTCAAATGAGCCATATGCTCCTCCCTACTATATGAGTAGATCAAAATATTATCAATGAAGACCACAACATAGGAATTAAGGTAGGGTTTGAAGACCCTATTCATTAGATTGCCGGTGTATTGGTCAACCCAAACAACATCACAACAAACTCATAATGCCTATATCTAGTCTGAAAAGCCATCTTGGGAATATCACACTCCCTCATTGTCACTTGTTGGTACATGAACCGAAGATCAATCTTAGAGAAGAAGCTAGCCCCTTAAAATTGGTTAAAAAAGTCACCAATCCTTGGAAGGGGAATTCTATTCTTTATAGTGACCCTATTGAGTTACAGGTAGTCAATACACATTCTAAGTGACCTATCCTTCTTTACAAACAACATCGGGTTTCTGGAAGGTGATTGACTAGGTCTAATAAATCCCTTCTCCAACAAATCTTTCAATTTCTTTTTTAACTCCTTCAACTTCACCATAGACATATATTAAGGGGAATGGAGATAGATTGAGTATTGGGAAGGAGGCCTATGCAAAAATCTATTTCCCTTTTGGGAGGGAAGGTCATTTGGAAAGACGTCAAGAAACTTATTTACAGTCAGAATCGGCTCTATTGAAGGGAGTTTGGACTCCGTATCTTTAGCCCTCACAAGATGGTAAAGACACCCTTAGAGAATAACTTACGACCTTTAATGTATGAAATGAATCTACCCTTGACCACCACATCTTGACTCTCTCACTTAAGGATGGATTCATTTGGGAATTTAAACTTTACTCTATGGGTTCTACAATCAATAGAAGCATAGTATACATGCAACCAATCCATCCGAAGAATGACATCAAAATCTACCATGTCAAATTCAGTAAGAACACAAGGCAACAACTTATATAAAATACAAATAAGACAATTTCTATAAAGTTTCCTAGCAATAATAGAGGCACCAATTGGAGTAGACACTTCATATGACTCATGCAATAACTCGGGAACAACATGGAACTTTTTAGCAACAAAAGGGGTAACAAAGGAAAAAGTGGCACCCAGATCAATCAAAGCATATAGTAACAACATCATGGAACTCACCAACCCCTTGTCTACCCTGTAGAGCATAAATAGATTAGGCTTTGGGGCACCATATTAAGGACTACCTCTACCCAATGGGACTGAATTAGCACCCTAGACCTTGCCACAGTTTCTTGGACAATCTACATTCTTGTGCCCAAGCTCCCCACAACCAAAGCATGCATTAGAATCTTTCAAACATGGGCCTCTATGATTTCTTCCATATCTATGATACCCATCAATAGGAGCCACACTGCTAAAACCTTGAGACCTACGGAAGTTATTGGCAAAGCCCCTATTAGTAGTAGCATGAGTAGGCCCTTAGCCTTGTTCAAATCTAGCACCCTTTTGGAACTTAACTTCAAAATGGTCTCTCTTAGCCTTATAACCCCTTCTCTTCCTCAACTTTTCCTCCTTCATTTTCTTGACATAAGTCATCAATCAAATAATTTTTTTTTTTTTAATCAATTTTAGCAAAAATAAAAGAATAAATAAAAAGAGGGGCGAAGTCGAGACAAGTCCATGCCACTAATTAGCTAGGTGGACCGACATTCTTCACTCAATAAGTCAAAGACCCCCATCACAAATTTATTTATCCTAGATCTAGGATCGGCCACCATAACACCTGAATTCAAAATCATAAACTCTACCAACTTTGCTTCACTAAGCTCAATAGGGAAAGACTGATTAAGGAAGGCCAATTTGAACTCCTCGCAAAGCACGACATTACCAATTCCCTTCTCACCCTTCTATTGAACATACCATATTTGGGCTAACCCTTTGAGTAAAAGGAGGCTTGGGTATCATGGGGGAAAGGAACCCATGAATGAAACCCATATACCTTAGCTTGCAGATGAACTTGGTGAAGATTGGAGATGGAGACTTGAAGCTTGAAGAAGAACCTTGAAGGGAAAACCTTAGTTGGGATGAGGGTTTGAGAAGAATCTTGAGAGAAATATAGGACTAAGGGTTAGAGTAAGTATTGGGAAATGTTTAGGATCATATGAGGGTGAAATAAGGTTAAATATAGGTATTTTCACACATGGGGACCCTTGGGCCCAAGAATAAAAGTTCTTGAACTAAAAAATAAAACTAGACCAAAATAATACACTGGCGCATCGTCCCAGTGTCCTGTAAATCATACTAGTTTTATGCCATCTTGTAAATTCATAATTTGATACTATTGGTCTAAAATCAGGGTTAGACCCTTTTCCCCTTAATTTTGACACCCTGAACAAGAATATGAAGTATGATTATCGAAATAACAAATAGATTTTGAGATATATGAAATTCAAAAATTTCGAGCATTTTGAGGCACATTTTCAGGCATTTTTTGGGTTCATTTCAAACTAGCCACATAGAGTATGATCGAGAGGAGCTACCGTCCTAACATCGTTATATTATTTAGATATAAAGTATGTAGTTGTACCTTCGAGTGTACTAAGTATTTAGAATGCAGTGCAATAAGAAATAAGCCAATGTAGTCAAAATGCATAATCAGTCAACAGATAGCATAATCTCAATATGGCATGTATGATCAATGTTTGAAGTAAACCATGGTTATGAATCATTTATCTTGCAAAGGACATAGTACATGTGTGGGAAGATACCCAAATCGAGAAAAGTAAGACCAAGCAAGCTACAAACTAAAATTTCAATAATTACCCCTTATCGGTAAAGAGGTGATCTACTTGCAAAGCTAAACCATACATCACCTTATGGGAGCCTATCCCATTTTAGAGCAGTAACCCTCCTTATAAGAACCTATCCCATTTTGGGGTGGATTTCATGATAAAGTACACTAAATAGATACACTAGTATAAAATGGGTATAACCTAATCCTATGTTGGCACATAGTTTGAGGAAAGGAGTATGGACGTCGAAGATAGTCCATGCTTGCATCTAATCCATCAGTGCTAAGTATAATTCCACATAATACTTAAAATAATCATGACTTTAATAACTTGTAATAAACATGAAAATATGGTATGAGTAGCTCTTAATCATACCTGACCTCTAATGGTTAGCCAAACTTGATATATGACAATAGATCATAATCATATATGAACCTTGCTTTAACACGTATGGCTCACAAGAGGAAAAATCTTGCAAATACGACTTAACTTCATAATTGCATAATTATAGATAATTTGATGAATTCATAACATACTTGATAGCCCATATTCATCATGAAGTCAGTTGAATTGTGAAACATATAAATAACTTGAGAATTCGTGATTTGATATTACATCGAATATTTGGTGGGCACATATGAGGACATGTTCAAATTATGCGAAATGTAAAAGTATAGATCATGAAATAGTTAAATTAATGAATCTTAAAGTCATATAGATCAGCCTAGCAATATCATGGTAAAACCCCATCATGGTAACTTGTAAAACATATCAAAACTTCGTAATAGTTCATAGATTTCTTAGCCAAAATCATGTATAGTCTCAATAGACAAAGAACATTTCATAGGGTAAGGTCAAAATAGATAGTTATGCATAATCAACAATATTTGAAAACAAACCCAACATAAATCATGCTCATATTTCATAATAATAGATACACATAATAATACAACTTGAAATCATGCAAGTTTCATAATATGAAAGATTGGACTCCATAGGTGAAAGGACCCAATGGATGAAACCCACATACCTTAATTTAGGGGATTCCTTGATCTAGACATGAAGAAGACTTTAATCTTCAAAAAAGTTCTTGAGATTTGAAATTAAGCTTGAGAAACCTGAATTTGGATGACATATTTGGTTAAGTCTTGGAGAGGCTTCTTGAGAGAGTCTTGAGTGATATAGAGTTGAAAAATGGCTAAGTGTAGGTACTTTCATACATATGTGGGCATGGGGTAATGACACCAAGGACCTTGTGCCGAAATAAAGAAACCAAGGAAAACAATACACTGGTCAGCATCAAGTCTATGACACAAACCCATTACACAGACAATTCTAACTCTGATCCGTGCCACTGGTGGCGATGCAGATGATTATTGGAAATCAAATTTTTACAAAACATTTTCTCTATTGGTCCTCTAAAATTGGGGTTATACCCACTAGCTACTCAATTTTATCCCCTGATCAAGAATATGAAGTCAGATTTTTGATATCGTTCACAAATTTTGAGATATATAGAAGTTATGATTATGCGTACTTTAGAAGACATTTTTGGGGCGTTTCAATATCTCCCCTTTGCGAGCATTCATCCTTTAATGTCAAAGATGCATACATAAAAGAAGTAGTCATGAATATTTCAGCCCAACATGAATTCAACAAATGCATTTAAACATCATTTTAAAAAATCTCAACATGAGCGTCAAAAATCACGATAAACTTGTCAACATAAACATGAATGCATGCAAAATCACATAAGGGTTGAAACTCATGACTTGAAATCATATAAGGGAGTTAAATTAGTACCTTTGGCTTGAGTAGACTAGAAAATATATGGGTACTGCTAGATCTTTGTTTCTCAACCTTTTCACTTGTCTATCCAAAATCTCCACAGGACCTCCTCATAAGTCAAATTATCT
>JAOTQJ010143743.1:0-35970 GCA_025642045.1 Solanum sejunctum | reverse complement strand
GTGACCTTGTCGGCCCGCATATATATATATATATATATATATATATATATATATATATATATATATATATATATATATATATATATATATGTAGTGATGTTTGGTACTATTGGGTTCGCCGTTTGCAGGTGAGGTTAGTTAGAAAAACAGAGGAAACTCTGTCAAAATTTCGTAAAATTCCTTAGCTGTCGTGAATGGAAATTCGGTATAGTGTATGTCTGTTTGCCCTATAGGCACCAATCACGACCCCTGGCTTGGGTCGTGACACAAATATAATACTAACTGAAATAGTTAAAGAAAAAATTGAACAATCATTCTAAAATCAGTCTATTTTTATTTTTTTTGCCTATTATAAATGAACCAAAATATATAATACTATTGACTTTGACCATATAGATAATGATAAGAAAATAGTCAAATAACTTTTAATTGCAAATATTCTTATAAGTTTGGATGTAATTCAATTCATTAATGAAATAATCCTTATTAATTACATTTGAAAAGCAGATTTAACAAACTATAAATTTTAAGAAATGTATATAGCAAATAAAATTAATGGTGAGAGCTATAAATAGGACTTTTGTATAACTCATTTTTTCCATCCCACCAATCTTCTTTCAAATTAATTGTAATAACTTAGGATAAAAAAAATAAGAACCTTTATCTTTAATTAATCAAGAATGGGCTAATAAGCAATTGACTACTACTAAATTTATATAGACATAATGAGTAAGTGTTTGGGCTTGGCCCATTTATGTCCATTGTTACGTGATACTAAGGGGCAATGCCTTAGCAAATTTCAGCACAAAGCTGATTTGCTGCCATCGAAAGAAGCAGGAAAAAAATATAGTTTCTACTCACATGAACAAGAGCTGAACGGAAGGCAAACGACATCCTTTTTCAAGATCTCTAGTCATTAACAAAGAAAAATAAAGTAGAAGAAGAAGGTAATTTCAAAATTTTATTTATAGATTTGATTTTTTTATCCATAGCCCTAGAAATTAGCGGTGTAAGAAATCTCCATGGGTTAAAAAATAGAGGAGAACTTGAAATTGAGAAAAAAAAATAAGATAATCCTTTGAACTCTCCTTGAATTAGATGAATTAATGATAAGAATTGGGGAAGTTGATGAATTAAAAGTTGTGAAAGTTATGTAAATTATATCATGAACTCAAGTAAAGACTGCTAGAGGGGCTGATTAATCGATTCTAATATAAGATTGGATAGAGTTTGATCAAATAATGATAAAAGTATGGCAAAACGGATGGATTAGAAACTAGTTGAATTACTCATGGTTTGGATATTATATTGTATATCATCAAATGGATAGGAAATAGAAAAATCCTAAAAGGGATTGAGAATTTCTAAAATTAGTATGAACTTAGCTTGAACAAAGAAAGTAACATGAGATTTTATTATATGAATATAGATTGACCGAAGAAAGTCTTACAGATTGTTTGAGGCAACAAGTTTGGTACTTCTACACGAGTACTGTGAGTGGTAATCTTAATCCCAATTTGTGTTTCATATATTTCATAATTTTTACATAATTTATAAGTAAATTGGTACCAAATGATTTGAATTTGCATATGCGATAAGTTCTTTACTTGATTTGATACTGAAATAACTATTTGAGATGATCTTACTTTTACAAGACAAGTATATTGATAATTGAGATTATTATCATTATTTAAATAATTTGGGCATTTACTTGAGATATAAGTACTTTTACATGCGACTTTATTAAGTTGACATGATATGATTATAAGATTTACATGTCTTGTACTATTTTGAAAAGCTTATATGGCTTATAAAGATAGTTTTAATTGGAGTAGACCTTCACGAATCCCGTAGCTAATGGTGGGTTTGTTAAACCTGGTGCACTTTCTATTACAGATTACAAATTGAGCCCTCGCTAGTGGGAAGATAGAAGTAGCATACCGTTACCGATATCCCTCGAGGAGGGATTTATCCATTTGAAAGTTACAAGTTATCGTCTATTCTTTTAAGAAGATAGACATACCGATTACCAATTACATGATTTTATTCTTGGAAACCTCCCGAATATATGTATATGATTTGATATGAAAGTGTTTTATCAAGTTTACTTTGGAATAGCTAAGTTGAATTGTTTATATGAGACAACAAGATGGATTTTGGCTATTGATTTTTGAAATAGCATTCGTTACATGATTTTAATGATTATACTAGTATATTTTCTGACTTGTCCCTTATTAAAATGGTTATGATTATTATTATTACTCACTGAGCTAGCATCTCACTCCTCACTATATTTTTTTTGTTTTCAGAGAATACAGGTGATATTGGCGAGGATTTAGTTAGCTAAGGTAGCAAGTTAATTCTGTGGGGTCCCACACTTGTTCATATGGGAAACGAGTTATTCATTGTTATGGACGTTTTTTAAAATTCTTAGAGAGTCACTCCATAGTCTTCACTTTATTTAAATTCGTGAATATTATTTCATTTATTCTAGATATATGATCGAGTTTAAGTTTATTTCTATCATTGGAGACAAGTTGGTCTTGTTATGTGGAGATTTGAATGGTAATTTATATAGTGACTTGATTTGATTGTTTAGTTGTGGTGTTGTGGAAATCTGAGATAGGTACAAATTTTGGATAGGCCTAAAAACAGAGAAAACTCTGCTCGATTTTCTGCAGAAATCTAGTAAGGCTTGCTTTGGGATCCTTCCCCTTAGCGCCAGTCATGATCCTAAATTTGATTGTGACATTAATTAAACAGTCATGTCTTCACCAATATACTCCACCAAAAATGCTTTAACTGAGAAAAGTTCCTCCATGGATAAGAAAAATGTAAGTTTTCCTAATTTAATTATCTACTAGTACAATGTATATATATATATTTTAAAATCATAATTCTTTTCATCTATTGGGTTCAAAATATTTATTTATAATTGAGATTTCAAAATATAAATACAGGATTTCCTGAGATACATTTGATCGTTGATCTGTCGATATATGGACTTCCTCCTCGAGTGCCTAATAAGGATGGATCTAGCAATGATAAAGCACCAAGGGATGAGCTACAAAAGGTTTTGGAGGAAAAAGCAAAAGAGGAAGCACAAGTACAGGAGAAAATCTGAGTCATGGCTAAACGGTTGTGTGTAGTGTTTGGTAATGGATCAGATCCATATAAACCACGTAAGTGGTTGTGTGATGTGCCTAGTGATATGTCTGATAATGTGTCTGATGAAGAATCACATGCATCATCAGATGAAGATGAAGATGAAAGATCCATTTCAGCGGATTAATGCACTTCACATCCACCAAAGGATCAACCATGAAGACAGTCAGTGCTGGAGTACTGTACTATGCTCATATCTCAACCTTCCTTCACTAGCAGAAGATGATGAAGTTTATTTAGTAATCAAAAGTTAAACAATTTTAATTTGATGTTCTGTTAGTTTTTTATGTGTTGAACTATCGAACAATTGTCGTACTTTTGAAGTTTATATTATCTTTTGTTATATGAATATATTTTGTAGTGTTATGTAGTTATTTTTATTTTTCTATTTTTGTTTCAATATAGTACAGTATATATACATTCCTTGTTAGAATTACTAGAGTACAAGTCAATGCGCTCTATAGAGGACTCTTTCTCATCCGTACTAAGTGTTAAATTTTTACGGTAACTCGGGCTACTTAGTCACTGTTTGTGTTCACTTTTTGTGTGTGTGATGGCATTGCCTCACTTATGCAGTGTATTACTCAATTGAAATAAAAAAACACATATATTTGGAAAAGAATAGTTTTTTTTATTTCTTGCAAACTACTTTTACATTTTTGTGCATTACTATGTTTGTTGGTTTAAAAGATATGAAAGGAAATTGAAGAGTTGTGACTTTTATGAAGAGTTACATATTTTTTGAAAAGTTATGACTTAGAGGAATAGTTTTTTTTAAGGACATATGTGCATTCAATGAATCGATTTTCTTTAATTAAAATATTATTTTTGTTTTTCTTGCCGAATCTATTTTCACAACTAGTTTAATTTTTTAATTATGAAAGGTTGCTAGGCTCTATGTTGTTTATTATTTTGAAAAATGTTTTTATTCTACAAAAGAATTGTACAAAAATTTTTGTACTAGGTGATATTTTAATATAGATTAAACAACAATATTAATGAGCAGTTTAACTTTCAAAGGTAGCTGTAAATGTGGATCCAAGTTGATACAAATAATTCATATAGTTAACTTGAAAACATTTTTAATTAAGTATATATTAAAAATTAATATAAAATTGAGTGGTGATTCTCAACTTCATTTGTTTTTATATTTTTATTGACCATAATGAACAAAAATATATACTCCCTCCATTTAAAAAAGAATGATTTATTTTCCATTTTAGTCTGTTTAAAAAATAATAACTCATTTCCTTTTTGGTAAAACTTTAATTTCAACTTTTAATGTGGCATGTTTAAGGCCATATAATTAAAGGATATTTTAGTAAATTTAATATAACTTCAATTTCGGATCACAAGATTAAAAAATCTTTTTTCTTTTCTTACGATTCTTGTCAAGTTAAACCAAGTCATTCCTTTTTTAACAGAAGAAGTAATAACATTAACGTGGAACTTATATAATTATAAGAAAATAATCAAATAAAATGTAATTTTAAGTATTATTATCAATCTGCATGTAATTCAATTCATTAATGTAATCATCCTTAATTACTCACATTTTAAAAAAAGTTTTGACATACCATAAATTTTAATAAATGTATATATCGAATCAAATTTGATGGAAAGTAAATCTTATGATTATTTGACAAGTGAGTCAACTTTTTTTTATATATAATAATAGGTTAGATTGCTAGTGACAACTATAAATAGGACTCCTGCATTACTAATTTTTTCCATCCCATCAACAACAATAATCTTGCTTCTTTAAAATTAAATAACCATGGTTTCATCTGCAGGATCTAGCATCAGTGCTGCAATTAGGAAAAATCTACTAAAGATAAAAATAATGTAAATTTTCTTACTTTGATTATCTAATGATAGTGCTACACATACATAGAATCTATTTAGATAGAAAGTTTTTTATTTTCAAATATATAAAAAATTAAATTTAGCACTCTACTAGGAAAGTAAACTAAAATTATTTACTCATCAATGAGTACTTTTTTGTTTCAATTTATATGTCGGTCTTCTAAACTTTAATACTATTTAATTTTAATATCTTACATTTTATGTTTGAATAATATAATATTTAATAGTATTTGGTATATTATATATATTTTAAATTCTTAATTAAGATCTCTCTTACATTTTAAAATTCTATGTCCAGTTAAATTAACACATATACAAATGAAATGAGTGATGTTTCCCTCGAAGATCCAATCGCTCAACTATTTATATTTTCTTCTATAAATTGATGATATGAATTTTTTTTGTGAAGAATACACTTCTTCACCAAATCTCATGAATAGTGTTGAATACTATATTGCTCCTCACATATGTTTTTTCAAGTGATCCCAGTTATACTGATCAAGCACCAAAGGGCGAGCCACAAAAAATATTTTAGGACAAACCAAAAAAGAGGCAACACAAGGAAAAGAGCTTGTTGTTGCAAAATCACAAAAGAAAGCTCAATTTGGAGAGAATATGTTGATCGGGACTAAGAGGTCACGTGATGTATTTGGTGATGGATCACGTGTACTATCAATTAGAGTCATTCCAGAAAAGTAGCCAATTATAATGATGAATGCTACTTACAACGAGAAAGATGAGATACTTGAAAGAAAGACACTTGTCCATATCAATCCTTTATTCGGAATAGGATGCACTTCAATCCAAATTCACTATACCCGGCCAGTAAGAAAGAAATTGCATATACATATATTCGAAATGATAACTCTTTTTATTTACTGGGTTCAAAATACTTACTTATAATAATATTTTTAAAAAATAAATACATGATATTCTAGAATATGATTGATCATTGATCTGCTCGTACATGGACCTCAATTGTATGTTCTTGTAGTGTCTGATGTGGACAAAATTAATGTTGGTGTCCCTGATTTGACTATATAATGATAGTACTACATTTTTCTTTTTGTTATCAAATATTAAAAATAAATAAATTCATACTTTATTAAGAAAGTAAGCTACAATTATTTCACAGTAATGAGTATTTTGTGTATTCGCAAAGTAACTCTTTGGCCATAGCCCAGAGTCATAGCAAGTTTGGTATCAGATTACTAGATTTCTAAATAATCTTTGGTATCCAACATGCCACGTCGAGTAGAGTCATATTCATGGGTGTGAAGTACACCGTACCTATATGTGGGAGGCTTTGATGGAGCTTTAGGAATTGTCTCACTTCTTCATTTTTAATGTTGTACTCTAGACCAAGTGTTAAGACTTCCTAACTTTGATGATGTTCTTGATGCCTTACGGAAGATGCCAACATGATTAGCCCTTTTACCAAGGCAAGCCCTGATTAATGAGGACGAAGTCCTTCAAGAGCCTATGGGGGAGCCCATTACTCAAGATAAATTTCGGAATGCCTTTGCCATGCTTGCCCAAGTGGTGATCAACTAGGGTAGGTAGGCCAACCCTCTTCCTCATGGTCTCACTCTGGCTACTAGAGTGAGATATTTTACCCAGATGAATCCTCTGGAGTTTTACGAGTCAAAAGCTAATGAGGATGCCCATGACTTCATTGATGATTTCTCTAAAGTGTTGATTATTGTGGGGGTGACTTTAGAAGAAAAAGTTGATCTAGCTGCCTATCTATTGAAGGATGTGGCTCAAGTGTGATACAACGAATGGTTGATAGAGAGAGTTGAGGATGATGGGGTTGGTTGGGAAGAGTTTAAGTTTGCCTTTGTTTTAGAGATTTTCTCTCTCTTGAGCTTAGAGAGGCCAAAATGGCAAAATGTATGAAACTCAAATAGGGTGGTATGAGTGTGAGAGAATATGCTCTCATATTTACAAAGCTCTCAAAGTATGCTCCTACACTAGTGGCTAATACCTGTGCAAGAGTGCACAAGTTTATTTCTGGGATCTCTGGTTTGGTTATGAAAGAGTGTCATATGACTATACTTATTCGGGATGTCACGACACAAGCTTAGGGCCTAGATGTGACATGGCGCAAGGGAAACCCAAAGGGACCCCAAGCAAGCCTCATAAGCATCATTACACATCCTTGGTCACGAAAGCAATAGATCAAGCATTCAAAATTAAGGAATGGGGGAAAATGGGGTAAGGGAAAATCTTGCACAATATCATAGTCAAGAGACAGGAGATAAACTTATATCATAGATACTTAACATGTCCAACAAACACCTCTACTATATAAATAAGAGTGGGGCCTAAGACAAAGTAACCGAGCTCACCCTCATAGTCAAATAGAACATAAAAAGAGAGTCTCAATACATATTAAGAAAGCATAGACTAGGTCTATGAAGTGAAGGACTCACCAATGAGCTTGAATAGCACTGAACTAGCCACTAGAGGAGGATGATCATCTTGGGTACTGGTTCCTACATGGTGACATCATATAGGCATAGAGTATGTGTTAGTATGTTTGAATGTACTAAGTATATAGGATGCAATGTAACAATAAGAAGGCATCATAATCAAAATGCATAATGTTAAGCAATAGACATAATATAACAATATGGCATGTATGTTCAATGCTTAAGTAAAACATACTTTAGTAATTCATGCTCATACAAGATATCATATGTGTAGAAGAGAGCAAGAAAGCTATTCAAGGTATAAATCCCTTGGTGGTTATGCAGTATAAACCCTCACATGGTTGATGATAATCACATATTACCAATACGGTGATGAAGTATAAACCCCTCACATGGTTGATGAATATAAACTCCTAACATGGTTGCCCGGGCTCTTGTTCCACCGGATTGGGTATGGTCTAATGCAATATTTTATATAAAGTATATCATATACATAAACTCATTTCATCATTATAGCATCATTTATATCATATCTCATGATTTGGTCCTTCATTTCCTTAAGAAACCCTTGCCGAACATTTTATCAAACATTTTGAGGGTGTGAAATGAGGGTAAAAGACCATGCAATTTAAAGAAGAAATCATGCAAAAAAATCTATTGTAAAACTATCAATCAACACCTCGTAACCCCCCAAGACATTCACATCAACATCCCTCATCACATCTAACATTAGATCCAAGATTTAAAGCTTAAAATATAGCAAAATAGTCACAACTTTACATAGTTTTAACATAGTGTGTAGTGAATTTCATAATGATCAAGACCTATTTGTAAATCAATATCAAATCCTTCAATTTATTTAAAAGGAGGCTTGAGTATTATGGGTGAAAGGAGCCCATGAAAAAAACCTACATACCTTAGCTTGGAGATGAACTTGGTGAAGATTGGAAATGGAGACTTGAATCTTGAAAAAGAACTTTGGAGGAGAACCTTAGCTTGGGATGAGGGTTTGAGACTTGAGTTTGGGGAGTGGAAATGTGATTAAGTGTTTGAGTGAGTATTGGAAAATATTTAGGGTAGTATGAGGGTGAAACATGAGTAAGTATAGGTAAAAACATGTATGGGATCTTTTAGGCCCAAGACCTAAAGCCTTGGACTAAAGCTGAATAACAGAGACCCAAAATACATAGGGGAACATCGCGAGGGGGACGCGAGAACCCCTCTAGAATGCGCACCTTGGAATTTTGTAATTGCTAAATCTTTGCTCTTAAATTGGGGTTAGACCCTTTCCCACCTAATTTGGACACTCTGAACAAGAATCCGAAGTTGGATTTTTGAAATAACAAATGGATTTTGAGATATATGAAAATTAAAAATTTGAGCATTCCGAGACACATTTTTGGTCACTTTTTGGGGTTGTTACAATATCTCCCCATTGGGAACATTCGTCCCCTAATGTAAAGAGACTTACAAGACAAGAGTGATCATCAACAAATTATTCCCAACAAGAATGCAATCATAACATGTAAAATACCATTTTCAAATTCTTAACATAAGTGTAAAATCATCATAAACTTTTCAACTTAAACATGAATACATATGAATGACATAAGGGCTGAAACATAAGACTGGAAATCACATAGTAGACTTAGTGTTAGTACCTTAGGCTTGAGTGGAGTGGAAAAAATAAGGATATCGCTTTTGCATGTCCGTTTCAGCCTCCCATGTAGCATTTTCAACTTGTTGGTTCCTCGAAAGGACCTTAACGGATGCCACTTCTTTGTTCCTCAATCTCTTTACTTACCTATCCAATATCTGAACCAAAACCTCCTCATAAGTCAAGTTATCCTCAATAACACCCATAATATCAAGAGGCACAATGGCATTACGATCACCAACACATTTCCTCAACATAGAGACATGGAACACCGGGTGAACTAAGTTCATTTCTCTAGGTAACTTCAACTCATAAGAAAACTTGCCAATCCTCTCTATCACCTCTTAAGGACCAACATACCTTGGACTCAACTTCCCCTTTTTACCAAAATGAACCATACCTTTCATTGGAGAGTCCTTCAAATAGACTCAATCACCAACTTGGATTTCTAGGTCTTTCCTTCTTATGTCGGCATAAGATTTTTGATGACTTTGGGATGCCCTCAACCTTCCCCTAATAATATTAACCTTCTAAAGAGCCTCCATAACCAGATTTAACCCCAATAAAGCCACCTATCCAACCTCAAACCAACACACCAATGATCTACAACGTCTCCCAAAAAGAGCCTCAAAAAGAGTCATACCGATACTAGAGTGATAGCTATTGTTGTATCCAAATACAATCAAAGGAAAATGCTCATCCCAACTACCCCTCAACTTCAATACATATGCCCTAAGCATATCATAGAAGGGTTCGAATTGTCCTTTTAGCTTGGCCATCCATTTGGAGGTGGAAGGCCGTACTAAGGTGAACTTTTGTACCAAGACCCCTTTGAAAAGACCTCCACAAATGTGAAGTTTACTGTGCACCATGATACAATATGATAGACAAAGGAACCCCATGCAACCTCACTAACTCATGGATGTACAACCTTGCATACTCTTCAGCCCCATATGTGGTCTTAACCTATAGAAAGTGAGCTGATTTCATCATCCTATCAACCACAATCCAAATGGAATCAAAACCTCTTCTGGTCTTGGCCAATCCAACCACAAAATCCGTATTAATCACCTCCCACTTCCAAGTAGGAATCTCTATGTCTTAAGTTAGGCTACCCGACCTTTGTTGTTCGGCTTTGACTTATTGATAACTATGGCAGCCCGAAACAAATTTAGCAATGTCCCTCTTCATGCCTCCCCAATAATACATATCCCTCAAGTCTTTGTACATTTTGGTGGAATTGGGGTGAATAGAATAAGAAGAATTATGGGCCTCATTAAGGATCTTCTCCCTCAAACCATCAACACAAGGCACACACAACCTACCTTGGTACCTAAGGGCACTATTTCCTCCTTTGGAGAAAACCTCTACTTTGCACTCTTTCACCAAGGCCTTCAATTCAAGCAAGGAAGAGTCAAGATCTTATTTTCCTATCACCTTATCAACCAAAGAAGACTTAGACCCATCAATAAGCACAACGCCATCATCACTAACCTCTTCAAACCTAACCCCCAATCTAGTCAATATTTGCACCTCCCTATCCATCACCCTATCACCACTATCCACATGATCTAGGCTACCCATGGACACCCATCTCAAAGCATCCGCCACTACATTTTCCTTCCCCAAATGATAATCCGCACTCATGTCATAATCTTTGAGAAGTTCTAACCACCTCCTTTGTCTCAAATTGAGAACTTTTTGAGTGAATACATATTGGTGGCTCTTATGATCGGTAAATACATCCACATGCACCCCATACAAATAGTGACACAAAATCTTTAATGCATGCAACCACCACAACGGCTAACTCTAGATCATGGGTAGGGTAATTCCTTTTATGTACCTTGAGTTGTCTAGAAGCATAAGCTATAGCTTTACCATTTTCCATTAGCACCCAACCCAAACCGACTCTAGATGCATCATAATATATAACAAAACCCTCAAACCCATCCGATAGTGATAATATAGGAACGGACATAAGCTTATCCTTCAATGTTTGGAAGATCCTCTCACATTCATTGGTCCACTCAAACTTAACTTTCTTTTGAGTCAATCCAGTCATAGGGGAAGCAATGGAGGAGAACCTATTCGTAAATCTTCTATAGTAACCCACAAGAGCCAAGATGCTCCTAATATCCAATGGGGTCAATGGTCTAGGCCAATTCCTAATCAGATCGATTTTCTTAAGATCCACTTTTATATCATCTCCAGACACCATATGACCCAAGAATGCAACCTCCTTCAAGCAAAATTCATACTTATCACATTTAGTATACAGTGTCTCCTCCCTCAACCTTTGCAACACAACCCTTAAATGACCCAATGCTCCACCTAACTATGAGAGTAGATCAAAATATCATCAATGAAGACCACAATAAAAGGATCAAAGGTTTGAAATCCCTATTCATTACGTCCATGAAGATGGCCGATGTATTGGTCAACCCAATCGACATCACAACAAACTTATAATGCCCATATCTAGTCCAGAAGGCCATCTTGGGAATATCACTCTCCTTCACCCTCACTTGATGATACCTGGACCGAAGATCAATCTTAGAGAAAAAGCTATCCCCTTACAATTGTTTAGGAAATTGAAACTTGAACCTATGGGTTCTACAATCAATAGATGCGTAGTAGGCATGCAACCAATCCATCCCATGTATGACATCAAAATCTAACATGTCTAATTCAATAAGATCAAAAGGTAACAAACTTATGCAAAATACAAATCAGATAACTTTTATAAACTTTCCTAGCAACAATAGAGGCACTAATAGGAGTAGACACTTCATATGACTCATGTAACAACTTAGGGACAACATTAAAAATTTTACCAATAGGAGGGGTAACAAAGAAAAGAGTGAAACTAGATCAATCAAAGCATACACATCAAAGTCAAAGATTTTTAACATATCGGTAACAACATCGGGAGCTCACCAACCACTTGCCTCCCATGTTGAGTATAAAATTGATTGTGCCTTGGGGCACCTCCTTAAGGACCACCTCTCTCCAATGGGACTGTATTAGCACCTCAGACCTTGCCATGGATTCTTGGAAAATCTACCTTCTTATGACCAAGCTCCCTACATTCATAGAATGCATTAGAACCGTTCAAACATGGGCCATTATGACCATTCCCATAACTAGGACACATATCAATATGAACCATCCCACCAACACCTTGAGGCCTAGGGAAGTCATTGAGAAGCCCCCTATTAGTAGCATGAGGAGGCCCTTGGCCTTGGCCAAATTTACCACCCTTTTGGAATTTAACCTCAAATTAGGCCCTCTTGGCCTCATGCTCCCTTCTCTTTCTCAATTTCTCCTCCTCCATTTTCTCAACACAGGTCATCAACCGAGATAAACCCATGTTACTAATTAGCATGTTGGACCAGGATTCTTCAATTACCAAGTCGAAGACCCCCATCATGAATTTATTCATCCTAGACCTAAGTTTGGCCACTAAGTGAGGAGCATACTTTGAGAGTTGATTAAACATAAGGGCATACTCCTTCATATTCATAGCACCTTGTTTCAAGTCCATAAACTCCACCATTGTTGCTTTCCCAAGCTCAAGAGGGAAAACCAATTAAGGAAAGCCAATTTGAACTCCTCTTAAAGCACCATATCATCAACAACCTTCTCACACTTCTATTGCTCATACCAAACATGGGCTACCCTTTTAAGTTGGTATGCCGCCAACATCGCCTTGTCATTCAGCCTAACACCCATAATATTAATGATTTTGTAGTCTTTATCAATGAACTCTTATGGATCTTCATCCACATTTGACCCATGAAAAATCGAAGGATTCATCCTCATGATGTATCTTACCCTAACACCCAGGGCAGTATCATGAGGGGCTTGGGCCCCTTGTTGGACGTGGTTTGCCACCAATTGGTCAAGCATAGTAAGAGCATCCTAGAGCTCATCATTAGTAGGTTGCTCCTCGGGAGTTTAGGCCCGTCTTCCTCTGATGTTTGGCATGATCTAGCATAGCAAAGAATAATCTCTAGGGGAAAAACTCACTACACATCTATAGCATGACATAGAATACTAAGAAGCGAAACATTTCCTAAAATGTCACATAGCCTCCTATTCATAGTCATGGCATGCTACAACACTATGAATAGGACTCTAATTGATGTAGTGTGTTAGAATCTGAGGATCTATCAACCTAGTGCATTCTAGATTAAAGAATGGCGAAAACGAGGCTAAGGTAAAAGCTTGCACAATATCATGGTCAAGAGACAAGAGAATGTACTCGGGCTCACCCTCATAGTCAAATAGAACATAAAAAGAGAGTCTCAATACATATTAAGAGAGCATAGAATAGGTCCCCGAAATGGAGGACTCACCAACAAGCTTGAATAGCACCGAACTAGCCATATGGAGGAGGATGAACAACTTGGGCACCGATTCTGACATGGTGACATCATGTAGGCATAGGGTGTGCATTAGTACGTTTGAATGTACTAAGTTTGTAGGATGCAACACAACAATAAGTAGGCATCATAGTCAAAATGCATAATATTAAGCAATAGACATAATATAACAATATGACATATACATTCAATGCTTAAGTAATTCATGCTCATATAAGATATCATATTGTGGAAGAGACCAAGAAAGTTGTTCAAAGTGTAAAACCCTCGGTAGTTGTGTGGTATAAACCCCTCACAAGGTTGATGGTAATCATACCTTACCGACACAGTGACAAAGTATAAACCTCTGGCATGGCTAATGAGTACGAACCCCAAAATGGTTACTTGGCCTCTTGTCCCCCCGAATCGGGTATAGTCTAATGTAATACTTTATACAGAGTATATCATATACATAAACTCATTTCATCATCATAACATCATTCATATCATATCTCATGCTTTAGACCTTCATTTACTCAAGAAACCCTAGCCAGACATTTTATCAAACACTTTGAGGGTGTGAAATAGGGGTAAAACACCATGCAATTTAGAGATGAAGTCATGCAAGAAAATTTGTTGTGAAACCATCAATCAATACCTAGCAACACCCCCAAGTCATTCAGATTAAAACCCCTTATCAAATTCAATATTAGATCCAAGATTTTGGAGTTCAAAACATAGCAAAACAGTCACAACTTTAAATAACTTTAACATAGTGTGTAGTGAATTTCATAATGATCAAGATCCATTTGTAAGTCAACTTGAAATCATGCAATTTATGCAAAAAGGAGGCTTGGGTATCATGGGTGAAAGGAACCCATGAAAGAAACCAACATACCTTAGCTTAGATATGAAGTTGATGAAGATTGGAAATGGAGACTTGAAGCTTGAAGAAGAACTTTGGAGGAGAACCTTTGCTTGGTATGAGGGTTTAGGACTTGATTTTGGGGAGTGAAAGTGTGAATAAGTATTTGAGTGAGTATTGGGAAATGTTTAGGGTAGTATGAGGGTTAAATATGACTAAGTGTAGGTAAAAACACATATGGGAGCTTTTATGGCCAAGACTTAAAGTATTGGAAAGAATCTGAAAAATAGAGTCCCAAAATACATAGGGGCATGTCGCGATGGGGACACGAAAACCCCTCTGGAGTTCGCACCTTGGAATTTTGTAATTGCAAAATCTTTGCTCTTAAATCAGGGTTAGATACTTTTCCACCTAATATCGACTCCCCGAACAAGAATCTAAAGTTGGATTTTTCAAATAATAAATAGATTTGTATATATATGAAAATTAAAATTCTGGGCATTCTGAGGCACGTATTTGGGTACTTTTTTGGGTAGTTATACGGGGTATGGATATTTCTAAGCTTATGAATTATGTTAAACTGATTGAAGGTGAGAAGCTCAAGGAGAGGATGTGTCACGACCTAGACCTAGGGTCTAGGACTGACATGGCAAATGGGAACTCGAGAATCTTGAAACAAGTCTCAAAGTATCCAAATTGATATCATCAGTTCAGAAGCGTATAGAAATAGTAAACACATAGTTCTAAGGGACGGGAAAGTAGGACTCATGATATGGGAATATCATAGGGACAGGGATTAATATGGATTCACATAACACATGGCACATAAATACTAAGGAGCGGGTAAGTATGACTCACTCTATGGGGGTAATTCGGGAAACATTTCCTAAAATGTCACATAGCCTCCTATTCATAGTCATGACACGCTATAACACTATGAATAGGACTCTAATTGATGCATTATGTTAGAATCTGAGGATCTATCAATGTAGTGCTCTGATACCAAGTTTTTCACAACCCAAGTATAGGGCCTAAACGTGACACAGTGCAAGGGAAATTCGTAGGGACCCCAAGCAAACCTCATAAGCATTCTTACACATCCTTGGTCGCGAAAGCAATAAATCAAGCATTCAAGATTAAAGAATGGAGAAAACGAGGGTAAGGTAAAAGCTTGCACAATATCATGGTCAAGAGATAAGAGATAAACTTATATCATAGATTCAAAATATGTCCAACAAATACCTTAACTACATTGATAAGAGTGGGGGCCAAGACAAAGTACCCGGGCTCACCCTCATAGTCAAATAAAACATAAAAAGAAAGTCTCAATACATATTAAGAGAGCATAGAATAGGTCCCCAAAGTGGAGGTCTCACCAACAAGCTTGAATAGCACCGAACTAGCCATATGAAGGAGGATGATCAACTTGGGCACCGGTTCTAACATGGTGACATCATGTAGGCATAGGGTGTGTGTTAATACATTTGAATGTACTAAGTTTGTAGGATGCAACACAACAATAAGTAGGCATCATAGTCAAAATGCATAATATTAAGCAATAGACATAATATGACAATATCACATGTATGTTCAATGCTTAAGTAAAACATACTTAAGTAATTCATGCTCATATAAGATATCATATGTGTAGAAGAGACCAAGAAAGTTATTCAAGGTATAAACCCCTCGGTAGTTGTGTGGTATAAACCCCTCAGTAGTTGTGTGGTATAAACCCCTCACATGGTTTATGGTAATCACACCTTACCAATATGGTGACAAAGTATAAACCTCTTGCATGGCTGATGGGTACAAATCCCCAACATGGTTACCCGACCTCTTGTCCCCCCGAATCGGGTATGGCCGAATGTAATACTCTATATAGAGTATATCATATACATAAACTCATTTCATCATCATAATATCATTCATATCATATCTCATGCTTTAGACCTTAATTTACTCAAGAAACCCTAGCCAGACATTTTATCAAACACTTTGAGAGTGTGAAATGGGGGTAAAAGACCATGCAATTTAGAGATGAAGTCATGCAAGAAAATTTGTTGTGAAACTATCAGTCAATACCTAGCAACACCCCCATGTCATTCACATCAAAACCCCTTATCAAATCCAATATTAGATCCAAGATTTTGGAGTTCAAAACGTAGCAAAACAGTCACAACTTTAAATAGCTTTATCATAATGTGTAGTGAATTTCATAATGATCAAGATCCATTTGCAAATAAACATGAAATCACGCAATTTATGCAAAAAGGAGGCTTGGGTATCATGGGTGAAAGGAACCCATGAAAGAAACCAACATACCTTAGCTTAGACATGAACTTGGTGAAGATTGGAAATGGAGACTTGAAGCTTGAAGAAGAACTTTGGAGGAGAACCTTTGCTTGGATGAGGGTTTAGGACATGATTTTGGGGAGTGAAAATGTGACTAAGTATTTGAGTGAGTATTGGGAAATGTTTAGGGTAGTATGAGTGTGAAATATGAATAAATATAGGTAAAAACACGTATGGGAGCTTTTAGGGCCAAGACTTAAAGTATTGGAATGAATCTGAAAAATAGAGTCACAAAATACATAGGGGTGCGTCGCGAGGGGGACACGAAAACCCCTTTGGAATTTGCACCTTGGAATTTTGTAATTGCAAAATCTTTGCTCTTAAATCATGGTTAGATGCTTTTCCGCCTAATATCGACTCCCCGAACAAGAATCAGGAGTTGGATTTTGAAATAATAAATGGATTTGTATATATATGAAAATTAAAATTCTGGGCATTCTAAGGCACGTATTTGGGTACTTTTTGGGGTCATTATACGGGATATGGATATTTCTAGGCTTATGAATTATGTTAAACTGATTGAAGGTGAGAAACGCACGGAGAGGAGATGTCACAACCTTGACCTTGGGTCTAGGACTGACATGGCAAATGGGAACTCGAGAGTCCCAAAATAAGTCTCAAAGTATCCAAATTCATATCATCAGTTCAGAAGCATATAGAAATAGTAAACACATAGTTCTAAGGGATGGGAAAGTAGGACTCATGCTATGGGAATATCATAGGGATAGGGATTAACATGGATTCACATAACACATGGCACATAAAGACTAAAGAGCGGGTAAGTATGACTCACTCTATAGGGGTATTTCGGGACTTAGGATCTTTCCCATTTCCACATTAAACATACATACATATCAAAATTTCCATAATCAATCCATAATCGCCATATAAAATAGATAACATAATAATGAGCTTTAAATACAACACATAACATATAGATCTAACGAGAGTCTACAAGATCTCCAACAATGCCTCTAGCCATAAGATAGGGCGGGGCTAAGACTTGTCCTAGGCTCACCCTCAAAGTAAAGATAGCATAAGCAAAAGCAACAAATAGTAGAGGAATGTGGCTTGTCTCTATTATATAAGACACACCACAATAAGCAAAACTTGAGATCCAAGCTAAAGTCGTATGGCGGATCATCGTAGTCCTCGATTCCTATATGGTGAGATCATATAGGCAAAAGTATGTGTTAGTACGTTTGCATGTACTAAGTATGTGGGATACGATGCATATAACATACCAAAACCTTCATATAATGTTATATGGTAAGAGCACATAATATAGAAAGAGATATAGAACAAGGAATGTAATATAACAAGATGCTATGGAACTCCTGATGCATGAAATGCAGATGATGCTTATATATAGTGGGATGTAGCCATAACTAACATCTCAAACTCATGCAATAAACTACATGAATTTGCTTGATGCTGACTTTGCATCAAGTGAGAGAAGATTACTTGCCAAAGGTAATCTATACTACACATTACGACTCGATCATTTCATATGTGGCGGCCACGTTCCTTATGACTGGATCATTTCGGAAGGTTTTCCTTATAAAATATATCATATCATATTATAAATGAATAGTCATCCCTTACAACCTGATCATTTCAATGATGTCTACCATTCTTATGCTAGCACATAGTTCAAGGAGATGGCGAGGACCCTTGGGAATAGCCTTGAC
Organism: Solanum sejunctum; assembly: GCA_025642045.1. Classification (NCBI taxonomy): domain Eukaryota; kingdom Viridiplantae; phylum Streptophyta; class Magnoliopsida; order Solanales; family Solanaceae; genus Solanum; species Solanum sejunctum. The sequence goes on along the minus strand of JAOTQJ010143743.1, from coordinate 17,572 downwards.
GCCCCTAATCAATCGGTGCTAACTCAACATCCCACGAGAATACTTATATATATATATATATGCTTTCAAAGAGGTAAGACATTTGAAATCACTTCAATGTGTAATTGGGCTTAAAGGACAAACATCGTTCATAAATTTTATACTTAGGCTGAAATGCCAAATCATAGCTCACAGTCATAATACGCATGCATAGGAATAGCTCATTAATTCATATAAAATGGTGCAAGCATCCATAATTCTCAAAGAGCCATAATCACATACATATATATGATCACATTCTTATCATAGTCACAATCTTATAAAATCATGTACATAATCATAATTAGGCTTAACCTACTTTATAATATCCATAAAAATCCAATATTCATGAATGTATATGTCATGAATTATGTGAGAATAGCATGGGTAATTGAAAGTCAATTTAAAATAAACAATATAATATGAAATGCAAGTGAAAATATGATTAAATTCATACTTAAAAAATCATAATATAAATCACTCATGCAGAAACAATCTTTAAAGGGTACACACATCTTCATAACTTCGTGAAGAAATGTGAAGGGGGGGAGGGTTTATAGGTCTTAAAAAGTCTTGGGGATGAGCCAAAATATCAAAAATACTTTAATAAAATGAGCCCTTGAATTTTAAATGGGACTTCTCACAGCCAGCTTCATGGGTCGTGAATCTCTTCACGGTCCTTTACGGCACCCCATCTAACCCAGATAGATTTTACAAAAAAGGGCATAACTTCTTGCTCCAAACTTGAATGTGCTAGAACATGGCTTGAAAGGCTTGACTTAGAACATGAAATGTCCGAACACAAGGTAAAATGCGTAATTTATCATTTGAAAATTATAAGGTCTTTAAAATTCATATCAAAACATATTTAAATCATTCTAAACATCATAAGAAATCATTTTCATACGTATATATGCATGTCATTTCATGAGACTCAAGAGTGAATAATTGAGATCATTCGGAATTAGAAGAACCTAATACTATAGGCTTGAGTAGATTGGAAAGGATAGAGATATGATTGCATCATGGTTGATTCCATTCCCTACGTAGCATTGCCAACATGTTGATCCTTGTTACGAAGCCTCTCCAGTTGCCCATCCAAGATCTCAATCGGAATTTCCTCATAAGCCAAGTTCTCCTCAACCTCAATACTTTCCAAAGGAATAATAGCACTAGTATCACCAACCAACTTCCCCAAACAAAGACACATGGAATACCTAGTGACTAGAATTCAAATCTATAGGTAAATTCTACCTATAAGCCACATTCCCAATCTTCTCAACACCATCCTAAGGGCCTACATACCATGGACTTTACTTTCCCTTCTTCTTAAAATACATCACACCTTTCATAGGTGAGATATTCATATACACCCAATCTCTAACATGAAAATCAAAATCCCTCTTTCTAACATCCAAACAAAACTTTTGATGAGTTTGAACCATCAACTTTTCCCTAAATAATTCCACTATTTCCAAAGCTTTCAACATTAAATTTGTGGCTAAAGAAGTCATATCATCTAACTCAAACCATCCCACCAAAGACCTACACCTTCAACCACAATAAGTCCCAAACGATGTGATACCAATGCTAGCATGAAAGCTATTGTTGTAAGCAAACTCAATAACTGGAAGATGATCATCCCAATAACCGTTAAATTCCAACACGTAAGACCTCAACATATTCTCCAGTGTTTTAATTATCTTCTTGACTTGTCCATCGATTTGTGGATAAAAGGCAGTACTTAACTTCACCTTAATACCAAGTCTCTTTTTGAGATGATTTCCAACAGTAAGAAGTAAATTAGGTACCATAATCTGATATAACAAACATAGGCATACCATCCAATCTAACCAACTCCCAAACATATAACTTGGCTTTGTGTTCAATATTAAAAGTAGTCTCAACTGATAAGAAGTGAGCCAATTTAGTCATCTGGTTAACAGCAATCAAAATTGAATTAAATTACTTTCGGGTCTGAGGCAACCAACTGTGAAATCCATGTCCACCTCTCTCCACTTCCAAGTAGAAATTTCAATAGCTGAAATCAAACCTCTAGGCCTTTGGTGTTCTACCTTCACTTGTTGGAAATTAGAGCATTCAAATATAAAACTTGGCTATGTTTTTCTTTGTACCATGTCACCAATATCCTCCCTTTAATTCCCATACATCTTAGTAGGCCCTGAGTGAATCAAACAATAAGAGTTATGGCCTTCACTCATGATCACTCTCCTAAGATCACCCATATCTGGAAAACATAACTAACTTTGATACCGAAGCATACCATCTCCCAATTAGGAGGTAGCCACTATCTCATTCTGTTGGCAACTAACCTCTTTAATCAAACCAATGATGGAGCTAGATCTTTCTTAGTCTTAACATCAACAACGATAAAAGGTTCGGCCCTATTCTGAACATGAATACCATTATTGTTAGAGTTGGCCAATCTACACCCAATCTAGCCAAATGATAAGAATCTTTTACCAAGCCTTCCTTCCCTTTCTCATCAAATTCCACATTACCCATAGATAGCTTAGTAAGAGCATCAACTACAACAATTGCCTTGTCGAGATGATATTGTACGCTCATGTCATAGTCCTTAGGGAGTTCAAGCCATCTTCTTTGCCTCAAGTTAAGATCCCTTTGAGTGAACACATATTGCAACCTCTTATGGTTGGTGAAACCTTTCATCATAACTAGCTAAATCAAAAGAAACTTCATATATTTGAAGTAGCGAGCTTCTCAAACAATGTATATCCTTCACCAACTCCCTTTGACCTTATCTATAAGATCAACTATAATATCTTCCTTGCCTAGTTTGTGTTATGAGACCAAAGTAACTCTCTATATCCAGTAGGAAGGAATAGAGATAGGAGTCTTATGGCACGTTCCATGGCACGATAAGGATATTTATAAACCTAGTACTCTAATACTATATCTGTCACGACCCAGACCTAGGGTCTAGGAGTTACATGGCGAATGGGAACCCAAGAGTCCTCAATTAATCCTCAAAGTATCCAAATTCACATCATTGATGCGAAAGAATATAGAAATAGTAACACATACTTCTAAGAGATGGAAAAGTAGGACTCATGCTATGGTGATATCATGGGAAAGGGATTAACATGGATTCATATAATATGTAGCACATAAAGACTTCGAGAAGGGTAAGTATGACTCATTCTATGGGGGCAATTTGGGACTTAGGATCTTCCACATTTCCATATTAAGCGTACATACATATCAAAATTCCTATAGTCAATCTATAATAGCCATATCAAGTAAATAACCATAATCATGAGCTTCAAAGATAACATATAACATATAGATCAGACGAGAGTTTACAACATGTGCAACAATGCCTCTAGTCATAAGATGGGGGTCGGGGCCAAGACATGTCCTGGGCTTACACTTAAAGTAAAGATATCGTAAGTGAAAGCATCATAAAGCAGAGGAGTGGTGTCTTAACCTTGGAGACAGGACTCACTACAACAAGCAAAACTTGAGATCCAAGCTAAAGTTGTACGGTGGATGATCGTAGTCCTTGGTTTCCTACATGGTGAGATCATGTAGGCAAAAGTATGCATTAGCACATTTAAATATACTAAGTATGGGAGATGCAATGCATGTAACTTACCAAAACTAGCAATACAATGTTAGATGGCAAGGGTATATAATATATATATAGATATATAACAAGGAACATAATATAACAAGATGCTATGAAACTCATGATGCATTAAATGCAAATTATGCTCATATATATTGGGGATGTAGCCATAATCGACATCTCAAACTCATACGAGCTATTAGATGAATTCTCCTAATGTTGACCTCCCATAGGGTGAGATAAGATTACTTGCCAAATGTAACCTACACCATATATTATTATCCAATCATACCTGTACCACATCTTATGATTCGATCATTTTGTATGTTGCGGCCACCTTCCTTACAACTCGTTAATTTCATAAGGATTTACTTATCAAAACATATCATATCATAAATGAATAGTCATCCCTTATTATTCAATTATTTCAGTGACTACTATTCTTTTGCTGGCACATAGTTCATGGAAGGGAGACGACCACTGAGGGTTGCCCTAACACCCCTACTCCATTAGTGCTAAGTCAACATCCTATGAGAATACTTATATATACATACTCTCAAAAAGGTAACTCATTTCAAATCACTTCAATGTGTAAGTCGAATATTTAAAAATTAGTTAGGTTGCATGGTGTGCTTATGTCTATCATATCAGATCATAGCACTAAATTTACTTCTCACTTCTGGATATTATTCCAAAAAGAGCTTGCACTGAGGTGAAGTTAAGTATTGTTTTCCATCCTCAAACTAATAGACAAGCCAAAAGGACAATTCAAACTTTGGAATATATGTTGAGGGCCTGTGTGTTAGAATTCAAGGGTAATGAGGATGATCATCCACCACTTATCGAGTTTGCAAACAATAATAATTTTCATGTTATCATTGGTATGGCACCGTTTGAGGCTCTAAATAGGAGAAGGTGTAGATACATGGTAGGATTGTTTAAGTTTGGAGAGATGGCATTGATTTTCCCAAAATTAATGTTAAAGGCCATGGAAAAGATGAAGTTGATTACGGAGAGGTTGAAGATGGCTCAAAGTCACCAAAAGTCTTATTCGAATATTAGAAAGAGGGATCTTTAAATCCATGTCAGTGATTGGGTGTATGTAAAGGTCTCTTCCATAAAAGGTGTAGCGTGTTTTGGTAAAAAGGGAAAGCTAAGTCCCTAGTATATAAGCCTTTATCAAATTGTTGAGCGGACTGGCAACATGGCTTATAGATAGGATTTGCCATTGGAGATGAGTTTCGTTCACCCAATTTTCCATGTTTTGATGTTAAGGAAGTTGATTAGTTATCCTAGTTATTTTTTGCCCTTGGAAGGTGTTAAGGTTGAAGAGAACTTGTCCTATGAAGAGGTTCCGGTTGAAATTTTTGATAGACCAGTAAAATAGCTTCACAAAAAGAATGTGGCTTCGGTTGAAGTGCTTTAGAGAAATCAACATATGGAGAGTGCTACATGGGAGGCAGAGACGAATATGATAAGTTGATGTCCCTATTTTTTCAATCAGTTCAAGCTTAAGGTTTTAGGTTCCTTTTATTCTTAATGGTCCTAATTCTTTCACTCCTATGTTTCATGACATGACACACATACGTGTGCATGAAAATGATTTAAAGGATTTTTAATATGAGTTTTAATAATTTTATGGTTTTCAAGAAATGAATTATACATTATATTCCCATGTTAAAATGTTTCAAGTTCAAGTCAAGCACTTTTAGCTAGTCTGTTTCTTATTAGAAGACGAATATTCCCAAGGGAGAGATGATATAAGGACCCAGATCTCGTGAGAATTTATTAATGTTTAAAATTAACATTTTAGTGATGTAGGACCTATAGGGGATGTATATGTAGCTTCAGAAAGGATTTTATCTTGGTGGCCCTCTAAGGCGCCTCCCACGAGTCATGGCCCTCACCACTGGCTGCGGAAGGTGCACTTAGTAGGAGTCCCAGCCTTCAAATTGAGCAATTAGCTAAGGTAATGAGTCTGTATTTCAAACTCATTTTAGGGATAAATTTCAAGGTAACAAGTGTTCTATTAATTCCAACTTCTAACAAATATGCATCCGCTATAACAGAAAATGGGATTAAAAGTGCACAAGTGGACAATACTTAGTGAAATCTCAGAAAGAGTGGGTAAAAGTCAAGAAAGATAGAGAAAAGTGGTGTTGCCTAAATACTCGGTGATCCATCGACCACTCAGGGAGATTGCATATCAATGCATCAACCAAGATTACATGTCAAGTCAAGATGGTGGTCAGATTCATTATTGCAAAAAATACTCGGCGATCCACCAAAGTGCATAGTTGATCACGTAATGTTGCCACACCTAAAGCCCTAAAACACTAACTAGAAGGCGATATGATGGATATTTTTAAGCATTACCAAATTGGATCAGTGAAGCAAAGGGTCATCGCCTAATGTTATAGAAGAGGAAGTCTTATAAAGACACATAGAAAAGCAGTCAAGTGCATATTCGACACATCACTGTGCTCAGCGTTGTTAGCCTTGTTCGTTGAATGGTATTTTACAGCACAAAAATCCATATATTTGCACGAAGCATATAAGCAATTTTAATGATATTGTACATCATCTGTTCACACCACAATAGAATAATAAGTTTGTAGTAGTAGTACATAGAACTTTCCTCTTATAGTACAAAGGGAGTTAGGGTTTTGAAGCTTTTGGGCATCAAATGGGTATTCAATCTTTAATTTTTAGCATGTGTGGATATAACCACCATATTTGAGATGTGCTATTGATATGGATCTATGATTTATTTATTAGGTCTTTGATATCTTGACATATCTATAGGTGGTTTGGGTGAATTTACATTTGTTCCTATGTTTAATCTATAATTTTAAGGTTGCAAATTTGGGGTTTTACTTTAGATCTTTGATTGTTGCTTTAGCCGAAACTATTAGAGAGTGGAATAGATAACGGTTGGAAATAGCTTGGCATTTCAATTGAAGTCCACAGCCATGGATTCAATGGCCAAGGTATTACGGGTTTTGCTGACACTTCTTAGGAGAAGCGTGTCCTCGCGGTGCACGTATGATTTCTTAGCTAATTCAAACGAAATACCTATGTATCATAGCTGATTTGGGTTACAAGAAACCTATCTTATTCACTTAATAACAAGTTATTTAGTCAAGCATATAAACCCTAGTAGTAGACCGAATCCCATATTTGTACACCCCCAACATCTTCCCGTAATTGTTGTTTAAATCATTATTTAGAATTCATTTACATGAACTCTTAATTCTAATTATTGCAACACTCCTAATTACTTGGTCCAATAAGTCTCTTCCTCCTTTAACAATGATTTCCTATGGGATCGATCCCAACCTCTAAAGTTAGGTTACCTTTGAGTTGTCGGGTTGAGCGATATAAAAAATAGTGTCTTTGCCAGACAATCGGCATATTCATATTAGAAGTGTTCGTTGAGCTTTCTTCTTGTAGTGAGAATTGTTTTTTTTTTGTTTTTGTTGTTGAACAATATTTGTGAAGATAGAGGATGATAAGAGCATTCATGGTGAGAATGTTGGAGACATAAATGGTATGCAGGATGTTAACTGGGATCAGGTAGGGAGCATAGGTGCTAGCCGACTACCCCAATTAGTCAGAGGAGTTAATATTCATTTAACAAGAAACATGTTGCAACTCCTCCAACTGAAGGGATTGTTCAGAGGGCTTGGACACGACGATCCTCATGAACTCTTAAGAAACTTTGTTAATGTGTGTCTCCCATTCAGCTATAGGGGAGTGAGTTAGGAAGCTACTCGACTAAGATTATATCTCTTCTCCATCACCGGAGTGGCATTGAGGTGGCTAGCGAAGCTACCTCGTGACTCTATTACTTTATGGGAGGAGCTGTAAAATGTTCCTTAAGATTTCTTCCCTCCCTCAAAGATGATAAAATTGAAAAGAAGTATTGAGAACTTCAAGTAGCACAAAGATGAGTTGTTGAATGAAACATGGCGCTAGTTTTGGAAACTTTTGTTGTAATGCCCTAACTATGAAGTTTTAGACTATCTGTACTTGCAATATTTTTACATGAGTCTTGATGCAGCAAAGAAAGAAATAGTTGATTTGTTAGTGAGAGGATGATTAATGACACAAATATTCACTGAAGCTTGTAACCCCTTGGATTCCAAGACAAAGATTAATCGAGCATGTTATGCAAAAGATCATACTGTACCTATAAGCACAGAGGCCTAACCAAGGAACAACTTTCCAAAAACGACAAAAGTGATGAAATATGGATAAGATGTTAACCAAGCTTAATCTTTTGACCGAGCATGTTATGGGAGGAAATCATAAAGGTTTTGGTGTTATGGGAGCTATCAGAGATGTGATGTTTGAGGGTGCACCATTTGAAGGTGGTTACAATGAAAGAGTGCATTACTTGGGAACAAAATAGTGGGGTATCAGCCAGATTTTCCAAGGCCACCTAGGAATAAGGGTTGGAACAACAACTTTGGATGGCGAAATTGTTCATGGACTAACCAACCTCAAGTTGGAGGTTAGAGAAACCATAATGGAGATAGGTATATTCCATCATATGATAGGGTGAAGGTTGCTAAACTAGTGGTTAATCAAGAGAATTCTTGACTGAGGATATGCTCTGCAGAATCTTGAGCAAGATGAAAACCTTTGATAAGGTCATAAAGAAGATGAAATCTGATTTTTCTCAGTTGAGTCAAACTATGATATCTCATTCAGTATCCATTAAACATTTGGAGACTCAACATGGGAATAATTGAACTTATCTAAATCAACGTCCAAAAGAAGTTCTACCTAGTGGCCTGGTGGTTAATCCAACATAGAACGATCAGTAGTGTTCAACCATAACTATTCAGAGTGGAGAAGTGGTCAAAGGCATTAAATAAACATATGTTATTAAAGAAGGCTTGAAAGAGGTGGAAGAAAAAGAAGATGCAATTGTTGTTGAAGATGATGAGCATGAGTCTCAAGTTGAAGATGGTAAGCTCTTGGCAATTCTGAGAGTAATAAGCAAGAGAAGAGTAGGGATAATATTGTGAATGCCAAGAAAACTCTCCCCGAAAATTCCAGTACAGCTGAAAGGTTGAAAACACCTCATGTCAAAATTGATCCTCCATTCCAACAAAGCTTAAAGAATAAAGACGAAGATGCTAAGTTTCAAAAGTTCCTTTCTTTGTCTAAGTCATTATCAATAAATGTTCCACTTATGGATGCATTGATTGAAATGTTAGGGCATGCTTGGTTCATGACAGAATTGGTGCCAAAAAATGAGAACTCTTGAGTGTGAGACAATTGAAGTTTCATTACAGTTCAATCTTGACATAAAAATTGATGGCAAAGAAGGAATACCCAGGAGTATTCACCATTCCATTCATAATAGGAGCCTTAAAATTTAGTAAAGTGCTATGTGATTTGAGCGCAAGTATAAATCTCATGCCTCTAACCATATTTGAGGAATTGGGCTTGGAGACCCCTTTATTGGCCAGAATGCAACTACTCATGGTTGATCGATCTATCAAATGACCAGTGGGAATTTTACATGATATGTTAGTGAAAGGAGAAAAATTCATTCTTCCTACAAACTTTGTGATTTTATATTGCAAGGTGGATACAAATATGCCAATAATCTTGGTATGGTCATTCTTAGCCACCGGCGAGCTGTGGTAGATGTTGAGAGTGGAGATATAAAATTTAGAGTGAATGATGAAGAGGTTGTTTTCAACATATGCAAAGCTTTGAAACCGAGATATGATCCTAAGGTATTGTCATTAATGGGATAATCAGTGGTAACTTGAAGCGAAGAGGAATGACGTAGTGCGATGATGTTAACTAAGGTGCTAGTTGGGAAACAACCCAAGGTGAGTATTTTACTGCTGTCTAGTCTAAATAATAAGTGTTAAATTGTCTCGGGTTAACAAAGAAAAGTGGGAGTAGAAAATTATGGGTGACCAAGTGGGATAACTAGACATATCATCGAACCATATTGGTGACCATCAATTTGACTACCCTTTTGAGTCGAGTGCTAATTCTTGAGGCATTGTCGATTTGGTGAACAGAATTTAAATTAGTGAATCATTGAAACAACTTGGCAATGGTCAATTCTACCACACTTTAAAGGAGAAGGCAAGGTAAGCTCATTGTAAAAAAATACAGTCCCTAGCACACTTAGTGCTACACTAACCGTTTTAGTAAATGTGGTTCAGCATCCCCGAGCACGGATGCTCGCCAAACTACTTAAGGCCTTTTAACTGCCTTAGCCCTTTCACTTTCCACCTTCCCTCCTTTTCACTTGTTTTTCACGTTAATACTCCTCTTGGCTTTTCATTAAAAAATTTTCACAAAAAGGGATGAAGATATTCATCAAAAGGCATCATCAAAGATTTCATTGTATCTTACCATTGAAAAGGTATGTTTTTTGCCCTTGTTCTAGTTCTTTTTTATGAAGGCCATAACTTTGAAGTTGATCAGGGTTTGTAATAAGATAATCATACTTTGAGGCTTAAAATTCTTATTGAGAATTTAGTGGGTAGGACTTAAGTTACTCTTAAACCCTGTATTTCATGTACGAATGATTTATTATGGTATCTGAAATCCTTAAATGCATGTCACAATTGGATGCGTATATGATTTGGGTTAGGTTCATTATTGAATGGTTTCTTTCTCAATTATGAGTTATTTGTTCATATTACCTCAATTTCATTCTTTATATCATGTTTGAATGTTTTGAATTACGAAGATGCCACGATCATGTGAATGTGTTCTTGAAACACATTTGCTAGTTGGATTGATTGTTCCTCTAAGCTAAGGGTGAAGTCTGAATAACCCTTGATCTCCTTTAAGATATTGAACTTGCTTTATAATAGATTGGGTGACCTCATTCTAAAGGGTAGGTTGTCTTTTGAGTGAGTGTATATCCATAGAGACCATGTGATAGTGACAACTAACAGTAAAGCATGCATTGATGTGTTGTATTGGGTTAGTATGTGAATGTTATCCATGCAATATATGCAATTGTCAAAGTGTAAGTGAATAGATGAAAGGCATTGCCAGTCACCACTAGTGATGGTCAATTTTGACTACCTAAGTACAGTCCACAATGTGCCCAATTATCATGTGCACTACTGTAGTTGGCTATTGTTCTTGAGTTGTTGCTGCAACTTTTAGCGATGAACCTTTTTCATCGTCAAATTAATTTGGCGTGCCACTGAATATGCATAAGTTTGCTGAAAGTAGAAGTGGCTTTAATTTTGAAATATGTTAAAAAAGTGACGGTCTTTCTGATTGTTGAATCAGTTTGGTGATTTGTCGAGCATGATCCACGATATATTTGACCTATATACTCTGAATATTTCTCATATGACCAATTCTTGTGCTTGAGTATTTTATCAATGACTCTAACAAGTTGTTTGGAGATCACTATGGTGCGGGAATAGGTAAACCCAAGGAGTGGGTCACTTGAGGTTGATTTAGAGCAACTACGGGGGGTTGTCATTGCCCCTAATAGAGCAAAAAGAAGATTTCAGTGGCCTAAAAAAGAGGTGAAAGGCAAGGGTAAAAGAAAAGTAGCTGACCAGCAAGAAACCACCAGTTATGAGGATGAGCAACTCAATTTAACTTAGACCAGCTCAGAGGAGGAGGATGAGAGACTTATACCTTCCAAAGAGCCTACTTTAGAGCCTAGTCCAAAAAGGCACCAGAGTGAGGCCAGCTCAAAATCCATTCATGATCCTCTACTCCATACATCCCAAAGGATTAAGAAAATAATTGCCCCAAGACATTTGAACAGACTCAGGGTATAGGGAAAGCGAACAATCTTGGAGGAGAAACAATTATTCTACTAATAGGGTGATTGACAGATATCTAGAGATTTGGTAAACCTTTAAGTTCCATATATTTCAATTGTTCACCAAACCTCGAGATCCATACATTCCTATCCTAGTCCATGACTTTTATGAGACCTATGACAAGACCATTCCAAAGAATAAAAGACAGGTAAAGTCGTTGCTCAAACCTCTTAATGCTATAGAAGTAGAGGGTGTCCAAGTCTCATGAAGTCAAACTAAGATCAATGATATCCTGGTATGTGTGCACAAGGATAAAATTGACATGGAATAGATGATGAAGGTTTAAATGTTTGATGATATGAAAGAGTGGTTGTCTCTAATGATTGGGATTCCAACTCCCTTCTGGTTAGGAAGAGATAAATATTTCAACAAGGTTTTAGTTTGGTTTTATCAGCAGCAACTTGATGCCATCACAAAATGAATCGGTGCTTCAACAACTAAGAAAGCACTAGTTGGGAGTATCATGGATCGTAAAAGGATAAAGCTTAGTGCTATCATTCTCCTGAAAATCCTCACGAGGGCCAACAAAGTCCAGACCTCACTACCTTTTCCCAGTCTTATCACTACATTGTGCAGAATAGCTAGAGCCCCAAGGAATGAATAGATTGATGTAGAGGTAACTCTACTAGTATGAACTGACATCAGGAGGATTAAGGCAGAGTACCTCAGAGATATAGAGGATATGGCTAGGAAGAGTCAGCTGAAAAAATGTCAGTTGTAGAAGTTGAGTGTTATACTACATATCAAGTCACCGAGGTAGGTATATCTTCTTCCTCCCATAATTTACACTCCTCTTCTGCTCTTGTTCCATCTACAGAGTCAGAGGCCACAAATGACGAACCCCCATTCACTAGAGCCACTATTTTTGTGATTGGCCACTAGGCCAAAGTCATTGATCTTTGGGCCACAAATGTTGTGTCATCTATGCCTAAGTTAGTTGATGTAGAAATAGACAACACTTTAAATCCATATGTTGAGGCTAAGGCAAAATAGTGTGAGCTAATAGTGGCTCACAAGCTGAAGATAGATAGGGTCAAGACTATGATTGACGACCATGGGAAGGAATTGGCCAGCTTAAACGATATAGTGCTAAAGGTTGAGAAAGTAGGTGGTGTTAGTATAGACACATTGGCTTCGAAAGTTGATCTTAATGAGTTCAAGAAGGAGATGACAACCCTTTGGTCCACTGATCTGAGTACATCTTTAGATAGGCTAGGATATTTACCACTCAAAGTAGATGTGGCTATAATCCCAGAGGAGGGGCTAACTATAGATGTTCCGATTGATAGAGGTGAAGAAAACTAGGAGGTGAGCATCCCAGAGATTGATGAGGAGACAATGGGAGTGTAGTAGAGCTAAGCGGACCAGGAAGAGCTAGATGGGGTGGAGAATGAGATTGTGAAAGTGGTGAAAGCAGCATTTGTTCTAGATCAGTCCATGATACATACATCTTGTGTGGGTGAGCCTGATCCTATTGGGCCCGATATTGATTTTACGAGAACATCGATAGAATAGGGCATTGATGCTCCCATGACCTCTTCTCTAGCTCCACCACTACCACCACCACCATAACAATATTGACTAGAAAGGGGGATTCTCATACTTACTACTTTCTATTATGCGTACTCTTTATTATCCATTGCATATTGAAGGCAATGTTTATTCTGTTAGGAAGGGGTGAGCTTGAGGAAGTCCCTATCTTCTGAATGATTTATGATTTTATTTTGGATGAGACAATGGTATTTTCATTTAATGTTGATGCTATTGATGGATATTTAGACAATTTTTAACTTTTTGGGTTATAAATAAGTTTTAATTTGGGTTGCAATAGAATAGTGTTTATTTTTGTTATTTTTTGTGTTTCTATCTGTTTTCTTGTTGAATGAATGAATGATTGCTAATGATGTCCTTGAATCAAAATTTTTGAAAACCTCGTGCATAGATGACAAGCATGCAGATGTAATATCGTGTCTCTAGTCCTCAGCAATACGAGTGTTGATGTTCCATATCTTTGGTTGTGGTGATACCATGGATAAGGAGTATGCACTCACGAATTAGTCCTTTCCTTGTAAATCAATCCCTGAATGGATTAAGGAATCTTGAGTTGACTATGTGAGTAATTAAGCTTGGCTATGCGATGATCGAAAAATTGCAAGTTCATTGCCATTGTTTGAATTTAAAGCCATTTTGCCAAAGTGGGATTAGTTATCTTGTTAAAATGCTTGTCTCGCATTATCTAGGACTTTGTCGATTTGTTTTGAGGAATAACTTGGTTAATTCCAAATTAAGAGAGGACCTTAGGCCTTCTTTGGTTCCATTAGTCCACTTTGACCATAGTGACATCCTTTAGCAGTGAAATGAAAGACAATTCCTTTTTGTTTCTTACCAATCCCATCTTGAGCTTAAAAAATTAGAGTAGTGGCCAAAGACTATATTGGGGGGTATTAGTAGGAAGAAGGATGTGTCTCCCATGAAAGAGTAAAACAAAGGGGAAATAATGAAAGAAAAACATCGAGGAGTCTTGGAAAAGAATGAAAAGAAAAAGTGAGAAACAATAGTTTGAAAATTGAGGACCCTCAAATAAAAGAGAGAAAAATCTTGTTGTTAATAAGAATGAAAAATCAAGAAAGATACTTAGTATGATGAATCAAAAGCAAATTAGATGTCAAAGGAAGGGATGAGCCACTACTGACCATACATTATCCTACCTGACCTTTACCCTACATTATAGTCCTAGAAAATTCCTTTGGGATCATAGTCTAGAATAAAATCAAGTGAACTTCAATTGAGAATAATGGAAAGCCTATAGGTTGAAGCTTACATGCTATTTCTTAATTGGTTGAGTGAGAGTTGAAGAGATCCTCTGAAAATCAATGGCATAATCTTGAGTGTTCAGGATATTCTTTGGTGTGCGAGCAAATGATGATGTTTTTGGGAAGTGATTAGAAGCTAAATGAGCAATTGTAAGCATAGCATATTTAGATTACTCCTTAGTCATCTCTTAGAGCCTAAAAGTCACGTAACTGGTTTGTGGATGTTTGAGAATGGATAAAAAAGGGGAAGATGTATGTGTTGCTCCTTGTGGCCCTATTTTCAATCTCTAATTTCGATAGATTGATGTTTTATTTGCTTGAGGGCAAGCATAGAATTAAATTAGGGATGTTGATGAGTCCATATTTTTAACTCATTTTGGGGATAGATGGCATAGAAATATTTCCCTTAGTGTTCTATTAATTCTAACTTCTGAAAAACATGCATGTGCTATGACAAAAAAGTGGATTAAAAGTGCACAAGGGGATAATACTTAGTGAAATCATAGAAAGTGGGTAAAAGTGTGAAAAGGTGGAGAAAAGCAGTGTCGCCAACATACTCGATGATCTGCCAAACACTCTGGGAAATCGCCTATCTATGCAACAACCAAGTTTCTAGGTCATGTCAGGAGGGCGATCAGATTCGATATCCCAAAGCATACTTAGTGATCCAATAAGTGCACAAATAATAGTCTAAAGTTATAGTGCCCAAAGCCCCAAAACACTAATAGCAAGGCGACATGATGGATATTTCATTGTATCACCAAATTGAATCAGTAGAGCAAAGAGTCATCACCTAATATTATAGAACAGGAAGCCTTATAAAGATTTACAAAAAAGAGGTCAAGTGCAAGTTTTGTACATCGCTGGGGTGCTTGATGATTGTCTGCCTTGATTGTCGAATGGCATTTCACAAGCACAAATTTTCACACATTTTCATAGAGTATAATAGCAATTTTAGAAAGGACACTACACATAATCTATTCATACCATATAAGAACAGTTTGTCTGTTGTTACGCCCCGGTAGGCAACCCAAGATGTGGCCGGCATCTAGAGACTATTTCTCATTCCAAGCAAACTACTTGGCCTCATCACATTCATTCATTCGTACATTCAACTAATTAGCAAAAGATAAAGGAAAAGTAAATGGGCACATCTTATCATCTAGTCTCAAAATAATAATAATAATGTAATTAAAGGCTAGAAAAAATGCTCCGTTCTCTCTCTCTCCTCAAAACGCTCCGTTCTCTCTCTCTCCTCAAAAGCTCCCTCAGTACCAGACTGGTCACGCTTTTTTGGCAAGGGTTCATGACGCTCTTGGCTGGAAAGCCTTCCATCGACCGAGCGCCAACGAACCCTTGCCTGACAGGAGAGATCGCTCTCCTCTCGTTGGTGTCCATGGTTAGTTTCCTAGCAAACAGCAACACCGCCGACAATCTTTCAGAGATGCCGATGCTGCTGCTTACTGAAACTGTGCATATTAGCCTCCGCCTATCATGCTACTCCAAACTCCGGCGGTGTCAGAGATTGACGTAGCCCGTGGTATGGATGTTGGCTAGTTCAGGTCTCTAGATCTGCGTCTGGACCTTTCTTGAAATCTCTTTGCAGGTAACACACTGTATTTCGGCGATGCCCAATATTGAGGTGATATTCTCTTGTTGCCCAAGTGATATCTTTCTACTTACACTTTGCGTGGGCTATTTCACATTTCACTTTGCGACGACTGTTGTATTTAATTACTGCACTACATTGTTCTTTACAGTACTTTGGGCATATACCATTGCTGGCCTTCACTGGTTTCTGCTAGTCTAATCTCTTGTAGTTTACTTGCGAGTCTGCTTTTCTGCCTCAATTGTTTTGTTAGATTCTATAGCTCTGAGCGTTTTTTTTCAACTGTTGCATATTATTGTGCATATTGCTGTGTATTGCTGTAAATAGCTGCATACGGATTTTATCAATATTGCTGTTGTGTAATAGCTTGCTGTTATATCTTGCTTTCTATTGTGGCATATTGTTATTATTGTTACTTAGAGTGATAATAGTCTTAGTATAGTGGCGTCAAGAGCTCATGGTGGACTAGGGTCATGTCATCAGTTGGGGTCAGGGGTTAGGGTAAAAGGGGGTGGTAGGGGCACAAATCCTTTCAAGTTAAGGGTGGCATCGTGGAATATAGGGTCTCTAACAGGGAAGTCCATCGAATTAGTAAAACATTTTAGACGGAGACATATTAATATAGCATGTGTCCAAGAGACTAGGTGGGTGGGTACTAAGGCTCGGGACGTGGAGGGGTTTAAGGTGTGGTACTCGGGTGGTTCCAGGGGTAGAAATGGTGTGGGAATTCTGGTTGATAAGTTTCTCCGGGACTACATGGTTGAGGCTAGAAGGGTTAGCGATCGGATAATGTTTATTAAACTCAAGGTGGGTAGACGTGTTGTGAACGTGGTTAGCGCTTATGCGCCACAAGTAGGTCTAGATGGGGAAGACAAATGGCGTTTTTAGGAAGATCTAGATGAGGTCGTGCGAGGTTTATCGGTGACCGAAAAACTCATCATTGGGGGTGACTTTAATGGGCATATCGGGGTGACTAATTGTGGTTCGAAGATGTGCATGGTGTCTTTAGTTTCGGTGAAAGAAATTGAAGTGGGACCTCTCTCCTGGATTTTGCCAAAGCCTTCGAGTTAGTGGTTGGAAACTCACTTTTCCCCAAGAGGGAAAGTCATTTGATTACTTTTTGTAGTACGATAGCTAAGAGGCAGATAAATTACCTTCGTATCCGAAAGGGAGATAGAAGTCTTTGTAAGGATTGCAAAGTTATCCCTAGTGAGAATGTCTCCACTCAACACAGGCTTTTAGTGTTGGATGTGGAGACCAAGATAGCAAAAACGATGAAGATTTTCTATGCCCAGCCTAGGATTCGATGGGTAGCCTTACACCTGCCCATTCTGGTGAGATGGAAGATAAATTGAGTAACCTTGGGGCGTGGTGTACTGAAGGCAATCTGAACACGATATGGGACACGACTGTCGGATACATCAGAGAGGTAGCCATTGAGGTTCTAGGAGTTATGAGAGGACCTTTTGGTGGGCGTAAAGGTGATTGGTGATGGAATGAGAAAGTCCAGGGTAAGGTTAAGGACAAGAAGGCCGCTTTCACAGAGTGGCTAGAGTGTAGAGACGACGTTGAGAAGCAAAGGCTTAGGGATATCTATAAAAAGTCCAAGTCAGCAGCCAAGTTAGCAGTAACAAAAGCGAAGTCTGCTGCTTTTGAGCGCCTTTATAAGGACCTAGGCGAT